>JASSUY010045421.1:0-20134 GCA_032466535.1 Forpus xanthops
CCTGGCAGAGCATGAAACTCAGAAAGCCCTTGGCCAGCCTAAACATTCTAAGCCATAACTATAAACACTGGTGTTATTAGCACTGCTCCCAAGCAGAAAATCCAAAACACAGTGCTACACCAGCTCCTACTTAAAGGAGAGAAACGACTCCAGCTGCTGAACCCATGACACTCTCCAGGGCAAAGATGGGAACAGAGGTTTTTGGTATTGATGAAAATTGTCTTCTAACTTTTCACAGATGATTCACATGTCAAAATGGGCAAATTGTGCTTTGTCAACATAAAGGCTGCTTCATGCTATTGCTAAGAAAGCAAACTGAGTAGTAATGAAGAAAATTCTCATCAAGGTCAATATCCAAGGACAGAATGAATTGGTGTAGTATAATTCTGTACTAACACCTTACAGCATAAAATATATTTACAGAGAATGTGTACAAATTTATGCTGAAGGAGAGGAAAAGTTTATTGACTAGACTATAGAAAAAGGTCAAAAAGGACAGATTAAATGATTTAATAAGAAGAGAAGAAATATACTAAAAGGAGTGGGAGCTTACACATTAACAGGAAGAAATAAAATCAGCTGAAAGCAACGCAGCAGATGGACAAACATAAGGCTAGAATGCAAATCTCAAACCAGGACTCCAGAAGAGGCCAAATGCAGCATTATGTAACTTGTGATAATTTCTCCAAGCTTTTCATTCTTGTTCTGCTGATGCATGAGTAAATCAGGTGCCTCTTACAATCAAAGGCTGGAAATGACAGAAGAGTGCTGGAAATGAATTTGGCTTTCTCACAGTTAAGCTTTACAATCCCAAATCTTTTACATTTCCAGATTGTTTTGCAAAACTTCAAATTCTTCCAGAAAATACCCTTTTTGTCCTCTTCAACACCTCTCACTGTAAAGAGAGTTACTTAGTTATGACATCTAGTGATGCGGTACATCTACTGACCTTATTTGCTTGCCTGTTTGCAAATATATCACACTAATGATAAACCCCTTAGTCTACAAGAGCCAAAGTTAACTATTAGCGTAACCATTCTTGTCCTCAGAATGCAGTAACTACTGTCATTACCAATCACTTGTTGACTTAACTGTCAGATTCAACTATTCCCCCATAATTTTAAAGCTTTTTTTCTCTGTTTACCAGCACCTGGCATTGTACCATGCATACAGATAAAAGACAAAGGCATCTGACTGATATTCAATGTTGTCACTCAGCTGGGGCTCGGAGGATGACAACTGGTCAAATACTCCAAAATCTCTCAACAGATGATGCAGGTATTCCAGTTATTGCTTCAATTTCACACTCTTCCTGCCTATGCTGACAGCTGGTTTTGACAGTTTGCTCTCTTCTTCTCAACTCTCATGTCAACCTCAGACACACAATAGCTGGATTAGAGCTTAAACAACAGTGATTAGATCAGGTAGAGGAAGCATGGTGGCAACAACATTAAGATGCTTCAGTAAACTTTCAAACCAGCCACCTCAGCTGAAAATAACTTTACAGAAACTCATCCAGTAAGACAAAAATTATTCAGAAAAGAAGAGCAGGAATTTTATTGAGGCCTTAGGGTATCTTGCGTTTGGGTTTTGTTTTCATAGCACTAAGACTGACATCCATGAAAGAGTCTGACCAATTCAGGCTTCACAGTCTGAGGAACTAGATGGGTCAATAGGTTACAGTACACCTACTTATCCTAGGAAATTTGCTTTGTGAAAGTATCCTACACCCTCCAAGGTATTTGATGTGTTTTAGCCCTGGTTAAAATAATGAAGCCTCTTGGCTTCATAATCCACTTTAACACAGGTATGACCAAATAAATAATCATAAGAAAGAATTGTGGATCAGACCCCATTGCATTTAAGTATGCCAAGCGATGTGGTATGCAGCCAACATGAGACTCCAGCCTTACTAAACACTGCTCTACTCCACAGTAGGAATAGCTGAGAGAACTGAAATGCAATTTTTTTGCCATCTGTTAAATAATTCAGACAAAGAACTGCAGACCTTATTTTTTTTTTTTTTTTTTACAGAAATGCTGGCTGTATATATGAAAAAGTAACATCTACAATCCTCACATTCATAATTAGTTTTGTGGGCAGACCGAATAAAAATATTCCATTTGCAGAAAGGCTCAACAGATGGAATTGTGTTTTAAAGTAGAAGCATGTTAAAACTATTGGAACAAATGGCAGATGTGTTTTTCAGCCTTCTCCTGTGCCATTAAAATAAACATTTTGGCATTTAAGTGTGTCCTAGTTTCAGCTGTAACAGTTATTTTTCTTCTTAGTGGCTAGTGCAGTGCTGTGTTTTTGTTTTAGTCTGAGAATAACTCCGGTAACACACCAATGGTTTAGTTGTTGTTCAGTACCACTTCCCTCGATCAAGGATTTTTCAGTCTCATGCTCTGCAGTGAGGAAGGGCACAAGAAGCTGTGAGGGACCAGAGAGAGGACACCTGACCCAAACTATCCAACGGGCTATTCCACACTACAGCACATCATGCCCAGTATACAAACTGGGCGATGTAC
The DNA here is from genome assembly GCA_032466535.1 of Forpus xanthops. Taxonomy (NCBI): domain Eukaryota; kingdom Metazoa; phylum Chordata; class Aves; order Psittaciformes; family Psittacidae; genus Forpus; species Forpus xanthops. The sequence continues at coordinate 2,532 of JASSUY010045421.1, forward strand.
CTGGAAGGTAAAGGATGCAGGAGCAGCACAAAGTAAAACAGAATCCATGCCCTGAACAATAAAACCCCACCATAACACAGCTGGAGAAAATCATCTGCAAAAGCTACCTGTGACACACAAACCTGTCATTGCCTTTGGCAACCCCTATGGGAAGCAAACTTAACAGACTTTATTGTCAGGAAATATTAAGCACCTGCTGATGAAAACAGCTTCTTCCAAGTACCTGGAAGTGGCTGCCTGAAGTGAATCATCTCTTCATAAAGTTTAACCAGCCTTGGTTAAACTCTTGCAAATAAGAGTTCCACAGAAGGACAGCAGCTAGAAAACAGGATTTTAAAAAGGCTTATCATTAGATCTGGAACATTAAACAATTCAAAGTAATTAATGGGGTTTTGATTGCTTCTAGATGTTGCTAAAGGCACCTGGGATACCTGCCCTGATCCTCTTACAGTCTCCCTGGATACTAGAAATCTGTTAAATATATTTTTTCATATCCATTAAATGCACATGGAAGGTCAGAGACATTGATAAGTGGGGAGTGTTGCTTTTAAAGCACAATGCTCTTCAGCTAAAGCAGCACACTCTACTCCTGTAGCAGCATGCCTACTCTCAAACAGCCAGCCTGTTTCCTATGAACACAGGAGCCTCAACACAGCAAACAACTGCTCCTGCCTCTGAATGGCTTTGGCTGCAGTCCTCAGACAAACCAGCTCCTGTAGCAGTTAACTGCAAAGAGAACCTGTAGCAGCTGGGAACCAACAGACAACAGTGGATCTGAACAGTGTGTGTCTTCATCTCATACCCTACGGGTGAGTGGAATTTCTCCTGTGGAGAAACTCCCTTGCTGAAATCCTGCAGCACTGGTGTCCCACAAGAGCTGGAGTCCTTCATGAGCTCAGTGGAACACTGAAACAGCAGCTGAGGAATGGTCAGGTCAACCAAGTGGCACCAGGACAGAAGTGATGCAGTAATAAGGTGCACTCCAGAGCAATGCTTCGAGCACAGCAGCAAGCTGTAAACACAGCTTCAGCTCCACAGGGTTCTTACTCCTTTGAACTTTGTAAATGTTGTCATTTCCCCCACAAGAGGGACATGGAATTGCTGGAGCTGTCCCACAGAACTGTGGAGAAGCTCCAAGGGCTAAAGCACCTCTGCTCTGGAGACAGGCTGAGAAATATGGGCTTGTTCAGCCTGGAGAAGGCTGTGGGGAGCCTTTAGTGTGGCCTTTCAATACAGCAATAGTATCTTAGAAACCTAAGGCACCTTGAACACTTCTCTCAGAATTTGCAGAATTATTTCAGTGACTGAAGCAAATAGAAAGTGTGATTGGAAGGATAGAGACTAAATTAAGCTCATAACATATTTTTTTTTTTTTTAAGTATAGCGCTATCCTGACCTTGCAAACCCTTTTTTGAGAAATGGCACATTAATATTTTCCTATGACTGAGACTATCTGGTGGAAGGAGCAAATGAGAGACAGATGAAACTGGCTATCTCTGAAAGAGAAAAGGGATGGGACTGACCATATACAAAGATGTCTTTTAATCTTTTTCTGCTCCACAGTTCAATGAAACATCTAATAATGTGGTTTTAGTCCATCCTGATTCAGCAAAGCACTTACCCACATGCTTATGCCAACTGAAGTATATGGTTAAGTGTTTTCATGCAATAGGGACAGAGAAGACTCAGATTTAGCAAATAAACTGTTTTCTGAAACAGTCATTCTAAGATGACTAAGATGACAGGCTCTATTTACATGTTCTCCTCCTTTTATAGCAGGACCCAAAATGTTCTTAAAGAGAACACTAAAATATAATTGAAAAGTCAAATGACAATTAGGAACAGCAAAGGCATCTCTTTATCATAGAATCATGGAATAATTAGGATTGGAAAGCACCTTAAGATCATCTAGTTCCAATCCCCTGCCATGAGCAGGGGTGCCTCACCCTAAACAAGGTCATCCAAGACTCCATCCAATTGGTCTTGAACTCTATCAGATATGGAGCATTTGCCAATTCTTTGGGCAAATTGTTCCAGTGCCTCACTTACCTCTGTCCTGGGTTCAGCTGTATCAGTCAATTTTCTCCTTCCTAGTAGCTGGTGTAGTTTTCAATTTAGTCTGAGAACAACACTGAAAACATACAGATGTTTTTTTAGCTGTTGCTAAGCAATGTTTAATCCCATCAAGGAATTTTCAGTCTCATGCTCTGCCAGTGAGGAGGGGCAGGATAAACTGGGGGGAAGCGGAGGCAGAACACCTGATCCAAACTAGCCAAAGGTGTATTCCATCCCACAGCAAGTCATGCCATCATAGGAACTGGGATAGTCACCTGGGAGGCCCAGACAACTGCTCATGTTGGGCTGGGTATCGGTCAGTGGGTGGTGAATGGTTGTATTCTCTTCCCTTGTTATTTCCCTTATCATTAGTATTATTTTGGTGGTAGCAGTAGTGTTATAACTTCGTTGATGATCTTAAGGTGTTTTCCAACCCTAACTATTCTACGATCCTATGATCCTACTGGACTGTTAACTCAATCCATGGGAGTTACTTTCTTTCAGTTCTCCTCTCCATCCCTCTGGGAATGGGGGGAAGGAAGAAGGGGGAGTGGGTGAGTGGCTGCCTGGTGCTGAGTGACAAACTGGGCTTAAACCGTGACACCCTCACAGTAAAGATCTTCTTCCTTATATCTAACCTGAAATTATGTTTGAGTCTGAGCCCATCACCTCTTGTCCTATTGCTACAGACCCTGACGAGGAGTCCCTCCTCAACACCCTTGTAGGTGCCCTTCAGATACTGGAGGGCTGCTCTGAGATCTCCACGCAGCTTCTCTTCTCCAGGCTGAACAGCTCCAGCTTTCTCAGCCTGTCTCCATACGGGAGTTGCTCCCGCCCCTGATTATCCTTGTGACTTCCTATGGACTTGTTCCAACAGCTCCATTGTCTTCCCTGACAGGGTCCTTGTTGGGGACACCACATTCGCACATCAGAGAATCTTGGAATCCCAGACTGGGTTGGGGTGGAGGGACCTTAAAGCTCATCTAGTTCCAATCCCCCTGCCACCGCAGACTAAACCATGTCACCAAGACTTCATCCAACCTGACCTTGAACAATTCAGTGTCTGTTTAAAAGCAGCTCTATATGCTTGTCCTCACCCCTACTCCTTCCTGATGAGCACAGCTGGTGATGAACTGAGACCATTTCCCCATTTCTAAATTCTTCCCTAAACTTAGTGAATCCACAAAATTCCTTATTTTACTCACCAGCAGCTCCAGCTTGTCGTCTCTTTGTGCCAAGAGGTCCAGAGAAAGAGACAAAAAGCCAAATCTGAAGATAAAAAAACAGTGGAACACACTGATCCCCACATCCCAACCCCACTCAGCATTTTGGAGACTGACAGGCAGGAGTACTTAAGGAGCAGTTTCACAGCACAAAAGCTACGTTTGGGGATGGACTGACCTGACTCGACTTTGGTCAGCTCCAGATCTAAGCCTCTGTTTTAAGTAGTCAGCCTTGTTAAATCTGAGCTTTCTTTCCTTTGTGGGTGGTGGGAGTATTTGTTTTGAGGTTTTGGTTTTGGTGCTTTGTTTTTGTTTTTGTTTTTTTCCCCAACATTATCATTATAGTTATTGTTGGTATTCTTTCTATTATCATTATAGTTTATTTTATTTTAGTTATTGAACTGTACTTATCTCAATCTCCAGGGTTTACATTCTTCCGATTCTCCTTTTATCCTGTCCAGGGAGTGGAGAAGTAGTGGGGGTGATTGAACAGTTGCATGGGACTTAGTTACAGGCTGGGGTTAAAACACTAAATTCCTTTTCAGTGCCCAATATGGGGTATAAGGGGTCGAGGTAACAACAAATCTGACCAAGCGTGTGTAAAAATACTTTTTTTATAAAGGTTCCCTCTTTTGGTTTAGTAGTCACTGGTCACAATATTGATTAATTTTCTCTCAGAGTTGTTGTCTCTCAAAGTGGCATTATGTCATACCTTGTTTGCAGTATGCTTTCCCTGTTTTGGTGTTTAGCACCCTTGAGATCTGGGCTAGGCTCTCATTTTGTTGAACTTCGTGCTAATAGCTTGTGATACAACAGAAATTCTGACCATGAAACTGATCTGTTATGTGTACTCAGCATTACCATCACCTCTACAATTTTGGGAGCCATCTAATCATTCCTTTTCTCCTTGGAGAGCCAACCAATGGAGAAGAAATCTCACACACATACACACACACACACACACATACCCATCTCTCCCCCTAAGCTATTTACAGCACCATTTGAGAATTTTGAAAATTCATATTTTTGGGATGCTGAAACCAGCTTGGCACTATTGCTTGGAACTGGTATGCTGTTGAATATGTTTTTTATCTTGCTTAGAGCTAAAGAGCTATATGTGGCTACTACAACCTGCATGAGAAACACTGCAGCTCAAAGGAAAAAAAAGAGGGACTCAAACTTCAGTGACAATGATTTTGGCTACTGCAACCCCTGAGACATGCACTATAGCTACTCAAATCCCAGTGGAAAGAACTATGGCTACTCAAACCCTGGTGACAAGCATTGGAGCCACTTCAATCTCCACAAGTGCTGTAGCTATGCAAACTCTGGTGATGAGTGCCATGGATACTCAAACTTCAGGAAAAGGCATCACAGTTATTTTTACCCGCTTAACAAGCACTGCAGCCATTCAAACCTCAGTGCCAAGTACGGTGGCTATTCAAACTTTGGCAGCAAGCGCTGCAGCTGGTTTAATTCCTGTGACCAGTACTTCATCAACTCAAACCCTGGCAAGCATGGCCACCACTCAGACTGTGGTGATGGGGGGTATAAGTGAAGCAGAGAACCAACCCACATCAGTGTCAGTTACCCCTATATGAAGAGGAAATGGAAGTAAAAAACAATCCATTCCATGAAGGAAGATGAAGAAAGGCCAATACCAGAACTAAAAGAACCATTGCAAGAAGCAAAGGAAGAGGCAGAACAAGAGGTAACTTCTCGATCCCAGTCCTTGACTGAGCTGCATAATATGTGAAATTATTTCAGCCATTTTCTGGATGAGCACATCATCATCTGGATGCTCCAGTGCTGGGACATTGGGGCCCAGAGTCACAAACTAGAAAGTAAAGAAGCGAAGTAGCTCTGATTACTGGCTAGGGAAGGGGGAATTGACAAAGCGATTGGAAAGAGAAACAAATCCAAAGCCTCTGGAGGTGGTTCTTGTTAGCTATGAAAGAAAGGTATCCCTACATGGATGACGTTATATGTTGTCCAGTCAAGTGTACCATGACAGAGAAAGGCCTTCAGTTCCTGAGGGAATTAGCCATTCTAGAAGTGACCTGTCATAAATCAGATGCCAGGGAAACACCCATAGATACAGATGAAGTTGAATGTAGACATCCCATGTGGCAGAAATTTACACTCATCATTACACATGATGAGTGCACCACTGTCATATGCATAACATAAATAGTATGGAATAAGTGGTGGATATTGTTTGGATTGGGCTGGCATCAGTCAGTGGATTGTGAGCAATTGTTGTAGGTATCACATCTGAGCTTTCTTTTTTATTTTTGTTGTTGTTTCTCATTAACATCGTTATTGCTATTGATGGTATTCTTTCCATTATTATTATATTGTACTTTATTTTAGTTATTAAACTGTTCTCATCTCCATCCACAGGTTTTATACTCTTCCGATTCTCCTCCCCATGTCACCTGGAGGATGACTAAGCAGCTGCTGGTTCTTAAGCCCAGTTGGGCTTAAAGCACAATAAAGGTCATTATTTAGACTATCACAAAAGTCCTCTGAAGGTTGTGACTAAGGACCATTGAGATAACCAGCCAGATGTGGAGAGGGGAGTATGACATCTAGGTTTGTCTCCTTATACAGTCCCACTCTTCGGTTCTTTCCAGAGGCCTCTCTTTCCATACAGAGGGTTTTCACTTGGCTGCATTGCAGACAACAGCGAGAGTGTCTGTGCATTATGACAACCTTGCGGTATTTTTTCCTGTAAGGTTGAACTTTGCGCACATCCCATCTAGGACTAAAACAGCTTCAAGAAACAGCCTGCTCTCTAGTCTCTCTGGCAAATGCTTTACTTTAATATGACTCATGCAAAGTATGCAAAAGACAAATGGTGCACTACAGGAAAAGCAAAAAAACACTGCTTGAGAAATACATGCAGTAAGAGGAACAATCTGGTTTACTCTGAAGATTTAATTCATTTTATTTTTAGGAACACACTTGGAAGAGTCAAATCCTGTGTAAGAAGTAGTTGCCCAAATTAATAAATCACATGAATATTTTCATGATAAAAAATCTATAGTTTTAAATTTACTTGTGTCGTGGTTTAAGCCGTAACTCACGCAGTTTGCTAACTCACTCACCCTTCTTTTCTCCGCCCCTGACAGGAAGGAGAATCGAAAGAATGCAACTCCCACAGATTGAGATAAGAGCAGTTCAGTAACTAAGGTAGAACACAAATCACTGCTGCTACCATCAATAATAATACAAGAGAAACACAAGGAAAGAGAATACAATCGCTCACCACCGATACCCAGCCCAACCAAGCCCGACCACACCATGCACCCCCACCCTGTGGAATAATTAAGAAATGTGGAATTAAACTTATATTTGAAATGCAGCATTTTCCACACATGAGGAAAAAAACGGCTTTCAGGGCCTCTTGGGGTTGAGATGCAACCGCATATGGTATGCCAGGAATGTGCACTCCACAGCAGTTCCTGTAGCAGCACAGACAGAGGATGGAGCAGGGCGGAGATCTTGTGGCTACTCTCTGTCCTAAAGATGGGAACTAGATGTGCAAGAAACTGATAAGCTGCACACTTGCTACCCCGAGCCTGTCATCTTGTGACAGAATGCCATCCTCTGTGTGAACTTTGCTTCATTATAATGTCATTATAATGGATTCACATGCTAAAATACAATCCCATCTCCAATGTGACCCCCTTCCAAAATAAGACCACCCTTCTCTGAGCATGTGCTCTGAATTTTTGGTGTCATATACCTTTAAAAATGAAGTGAGAGAGATTTGCACCAATAATAATAAAGGAATGAATGACTAGAGTCGCTCAAGCTCCACCTTGAAGGTGAAAATAATATAAAATGACCCAAGAGAGGGTGGGATATTGGGGAAGATACCATCGTGGACAAGTCAAGGAAGATAACATCAACAGAGTCCTGGGGCTGATCGACAGACTGGACCTCTCTTCCCTCCCCATAGGGATGCCTGTGGGTAAGACTTGCACTGTATCCAGTGCTTTCCTAGGAAAACTTAGATTCTCTCTAGAGTTACTTTTACTATTACGTTTATGCTTTAGAGCCAGGCTGCGTTAACTTTATCGAGCACTTGTACCCATGCAACTATTATTTGCACGTGCCTTTGCAGACAATATTTATCACTGGCAATCCATAAGAACTTGTATCTGTTGCCTCAATAAACTCAGTCAATAAACTACACTGTTTTGGTAGCCAATTACCACTATCAGTAAGTCCGAACCAGTAGAGGTTCGACATAAGTGGACGCGGTCGGACTGATCGGTAAATCCGGAGCAGTAGAGGTTCGATATAAGCAGACGTGGTCAGATTGATAGTTGCAGCTGGTTGGACTGGGCAGTGTGATGCACTATCAGTAAACCCAGACCAGCAGAGTTTTGATATAAGCGGATGCAATTGGATCAGTAAATCCAGATCAATAGAGGTTTGATATAAGCAAACGCAGTCAGACTGGTAGTTGCACATTTGAGCCATTCTTGGCCCCTCTAATAAAGCAAGGGGTTTGTTTTCTCCCCCTTTAACGCAACACACCCTGCCAGGTCTCTGCTCTCCACTTTTTTTTTTTTACATCCTGGACATGACATGCTGTGGTATGGAATACCTCTTTGGTCAGTTTGGGTCAGGTGTCCTGTCTCTGCTTCCCCCCCAGCCTCCTCCCTCCTTCCCCTCCTTCCTGGCAAAGCATGCAACTCAGAAAGTCCTTGATCAAACCAACGCAATACCAAGCAGTAACTGAAAACACTGGTGTTGTCAGATCAGTCCCCAGGCCCAAAGTCAAAAACTCAGCACTGCACCAGATACCGAGAAAAATGACTGCTGCTGCTGAACCCAGCACAAGTTGCTATGAAAATAGTTCTTAACCTTAGGCTTTTGTTTAACCAGAACACAGAATCACAGAACTGTTAGGGTTAAAAAGGACCTTAAGATCATCCAGCTCCAATCCCCCTGCCATGGGCATGGACACCTCCCACTAAATCATGCCACACAAGGCTTTGTTCTGTCACTATTGAGACGGCCAAAAATCACACACACATGTACTTTTGGTGACTTTGTAGGAAGAAAAAATAGGCAGGTGCTTTATTACTACAAACCACTACTTATATACCTTTTCTAACACGTGTCTTTTAGCCATTGGTTAATATTAGTCAGCAGTGGTACATTATTGGATGACCCTTTACTGCATTATATAAGCCCATTATTTTGCCACGTTTTTCCTTTGTTGCTAGCTGCTCCCCTTATCTGACTCACTCCTCCAGACTCCCTTTACTTTCCCATTTGGATGCTTTATACTTTCCCATTCGGATATCTTCTTTTTTTCCCCACTTGTATACCTTTGGTACCTCATTTCTCAAGGACACACTTTAACATCTTCAAGACTGAGTTCTAACTTCATGCCTTCAGTCAGGGAACCCATGGGCCTGCCATAGCCCCCCACCACATTGTCCAACCTGGCCTTGAACACCACCAGGGCTGGAGCATTCACAACTTCCCCTGGCAACCCATTCCACTGCCTTACCACCCTCACAGTAAAGAACTTCTTCCTTATATCCAATCCAAACTTCCTCTGTTTAAGTTTTGACCTGCTACCCCTTGTCCTATTACTACAGTCCCTAATGAAGAGTGCCTCCTCAGCCAAATCATCAAATCAATACTGTACTGATGATCATCACTTATAGGTTCATACTATATCATCTGGACAGCCCTACACAGAGTTGATACATACACTAGCAGGAGAGGAGCCTCTGACAAACAATGAAGTGCTAACACTCAGTTCTAGAAGACAAATCTGCACTGCAACTGCTTGGGTGAGCTGGAGGATTTTTTTTGAAGGAAATTACAGTCCTCATTGCTATCAATCTTGTTCTTTTCATTCGTACAAAATTCCAACAAACGAAAGAATGAAACAACAGCAAAAAATCTTGCCTCTTATTGATCAAACTCCCTTGCAGGATGTTCAGGTGAAATTTATTGTTGGAAAAATATTTATTTTCCCCATTTCTAAAGCACATTATATATAGAAAATGACAATCAACAAATCATGCCTCTAAATGTTTTACAAGAACTTAATCCTATTCAACAATTTGCAACATTACTTACCTGCTCAAATGGAACTTAAATCATCACCTTTACATCTGTATATCTCTCCACAATGTTATGCTGCACACTGACAATATTTGGTGTTTGATGCTGGGTTTTATACTAAACCCCACATTACGCTGATTAGTGTACACTAATTCATATTTGATATTCTACTTGGCTTTGCCACTAAAGTGAGAAAGTCCAAGCAAAATGGCTGTCTTTGTAAGGTATCCTAGTACATTAAAATCAGTGTTTACTCCTTAATTGCTGACAGATGGCCAAATTTTAACTACAAGCTATTAGGCAAGAAGGACAAATGCATCAAGGAGTTGACATGTATTAGATGCCAACTTAATGCACCTTCAGAAAAGTTCCAGCCCCTAATAGGGCACTTTTTAGGCAACTGAATTTTTATTTTCCTGTTCTTGCATGTACTGCATTAATCAACCCACACAGAGTTTTAAGACCGTTTATTATATGACACAATAGTAGTTGGGCTGATCAGCTTTTTTTATCTTTTGACACCGTACACTTCTTCAGTTTATCTCTGCATGGACATAGACTGAAAACAGAAGCTTGGCAACAAGAAAATTGTTTGCAGTAAAACAGAGATTTTACTGATGATGTGAACAGAGCTCAGGGATATTACAACCCAGTTCACTCACTTTTCATCAAAGATCTACTTAACTACTTGAGGAGGTTAAAAAAAAAATAAAACAGTGAGACATTTCAATAGAAATAGAATCATGCAATTGCAGATTTTGTACTGTTGTTATATTAATGTCCTACTATAGTTCCAAACACCAATAAATAAATAAATAAATAGGACGAACAGACAACAGTGATTTCTCTAACATTATCTTAATATCTGCTTGGGCTCTGAGTAGAACTGCTCTCCAATTCACATAACAAAACTTCAGAAAATTTCTCTAACCCCACCACCTAGTGATTCTTGATGCTACATTCTGTACTGTAAAAGTTTAGTGAGATTTGAGGTTCATTTAAAGTGCAAGTCCTATACTTTAAAAGGAATTGCACCAAAATATATTCATAGCAAGTAACATGAGCCCCACTTGGAATTACCCTTGAACAAATAACAGGTTTGGTTACAGAAAAGACAGGTGGTTCCTCCAGTGGTTACATTGGCAATTAACTTCTGCATTTATTAAATGGGTTTATATTCATTTATACATCCATACAAAGATGATGAATGTTAGTGAATAGGCATTCAGAGAAAAAAGCTATTGCATGGCAGTGAATCTTTCCTACCTCACCTCTTCAGGAGGTTTGTGACAAGAAGAGGGAGAGAGAAAGGGAAAGAGAGAAAGTCAAAAAGCTTCTGTTCCATAAGGAATCAGGAAGAATGAATAGAAAGAGTATATTGACATGACGTTGGATCCAATCCAATTCAGAGCATCACATCAGATTTTCCTGACCTTTGCATTAATTACTTGTCAACACAAGGTGTGGAGGATTTATCTTGGCTGGATGCCCACCAAAGCTGCTCCGTCACTCCCCTCCTCAGCTGGAAAAGAGGAGAGAAAATATAATGAAGGAATTGTGGGTTGAGTTAAGGACAGAGAGAGATCACTCAATAGTTACTATCACAGGAAAAACATGATTTAATGTGGGGAAATCAGTTTGTTACCAGTGAAATCAGAGTAGGGTAATGAGAAATAAACCCAGACTATGAGAACCTCTACCCTCCCTTCTTCCCAGGCTTAACTTTATCCATGCTTCCCTCTATCTCTTCTTTACAGCGATGCAGGGGGATGAGGATTGTCAGTTCACCACACATCTGTCTCTCATTCCTTCTCAGGGGATGACTCTTCACACTCTTCCCCTGCTCCAGCATGGGGTTCCTCCATAGCAGACAGTCCTCCATGGACTTCTTCCCACAGGCTGCAATTCTTCATGAACTGCTCCAGCTTGAGTCCCTTCCATGAGATACAGTCCTTTAGGAATAAGCTGCTCTGGCATGGGTCCCTTCCATGGAGTGCATCTTCAGGAACAGACTGCTCCATCATGGGTACCCTGTGGGGTCAAGCTCCTGCCAGCAAACCTACTGTAGCATGGGCACCTTTCTCCACTGGGCCATAGGTCCTGCAAGAGCCTGCTCCGGCATGGGCTGCACACAGGGTCACAGCCTCCTTGGACACACCTTTGTTCCCATGTTAGGTCCTCCACAGTCTGCAGGTGTAAATCTGCTCAGCTATGGACCTTTATGGGCTGCAGGGAGGCAACCTGCATCACCACAGTCTGGACCATGGGATCAGGGAAATCTCCTCCCCTCCTTCTGCACTGATCATGAGGTCTGCAGAGCTGTTTCTTTCATATATTCTCACTCTTCTCCAGCTGCAATTGCTCCTGCATGATAACATTTTCCCCTTCTTAAATATGTTATCACAGAGGCATTACCACCATCACTAGTAGGCTCAGCCTTGGCCAGTAGTTGGTCTGTCTTGGAGATGGGTGGCATTGACTGTCAAATATGGAGGAAGCTTACAACATCTTCTCACAGTAGCCACCCCTGTAGCCCTCTCACTACCAAAATCTTGTCACACAAACCCAGTACAGCCACCACAGAATGGCAAAGTTAGTTAATTCAAAAAGACAAAACTAGTCTCACATAGCTAAAGATAAGAAGCATACAATACAACCTAGAGCTGATAAACCTCACAGATCTGAACTATTTTGCACAGTTTTTCTTAGACTGCGCTATAATATACAGCCTTTTCAAGCAGAAAATGGTGGTGTACAGGCATCTTTCAAGTAGCATTTACTCATTTCAATAAAGCCTTCACAAGATCTGGAAACATGCTGGCTTCCTTTAGAAAAGGTGTTACTCTACCAGGTGGTTTACCCAGATTCCCACAAGTTTTAATTATCTCTTCACTCAATGAGTACAGTAGCTGATCTAAGTTTATTGCAGTAGCTAGAAGCTTGTGTGAATAAAATATCAGTTCCATTTGAGATGTGGAAGTTATCTTTGTTTGCAGACTCTTCTAATTACTTCCAAGTCATTAAGCTCATCTCCAGCAGATATTTTGCTGTCATTAAAAGAAGTGGTATAATGACACTAAAAAAGACAATGAGTACTGATAAAAAAGGTCAGAAAAGGCAAAATAAGGCTAAAAATCTGCTAATTCAAATCTGGATTACAGACCACAGAAATCATGCAGATAACTCGGCATGCATCCTATGAGACACCATAGGAATCAAAAGGTTATCCTGGGCATGTGTCAGAATTTCAGCCTGTCAGTCACTACACTAAAGAATTTGTTTTATACAGATTTGTTGAAGTTAAATTACAATAAAAGGTTGTTTACTAGTCTAAACACTGACATCACAATGCATAGCACAGTACATGGAAGAATGCATACAGGTGTAGTCATACATAAATATTTATACATACACCTCTGCTTGTGTGTGCGTGCACATGTCAGAGCTGCCAGAGAATAAAATCAGCAAAAGATGTCTTTACTTGAAAAAAAAACAAACATTGGACCATGTATAATTTTCTTCCATTTCACTCGTGAACAATATTTTTTGAGGCAGAAATCCAAATACAATCATTTGCTATATTGTCTTCTCCCATCTCTTCCAGAGACGGTATTTGCTGAGGCAGAAACCCTGACTAATTGTTTGATCAACTTGTTCACTGAAAGATTGCCTCCTTTACCAAGATTTTCTTGTACCAATCCGCTATCAGCCCTTTCTTGAATCATTTGTTTGTGATATGTTTTAAAAAGCTATAGCCATGGGGTTTTCAGCAAAAATTATTCTGCCACTTGAACCATCCAGTCAATGGCCACGATCGTAATTCCAAAAGATTTCTAAATGCAATGTCACAGAACATCTAAGTGCAGTTTAACCTAAATGTTCAATTCACCACTTACAATGACAGACCTAATTGTTCAAAAGCAGACAAAACTGTGCATTAAAATGTCTTTTGCATTGTTCTGAATCAAAGGATAATCACACTTAAATCATCATGTTTGAATTTGCAAACTCTTTGTGTCTCTTCTGCTTCTGTTCAAAAGGGTTGTTGCTACAATTAAAAAGATTGACAACATATTCTTTGGGAAATACTTCAGTTATTAAAAAAAAAAAAAGCCATTATTCAGTATTCCCAAAAAATGAACCATGAAGCTACACATTAATTGTCAGTTTTCAAGAGGATTATCACTGCCCAAGCTAGCTGCATGTTGTTTTACATTATTTTCTTTTATCTAGGTATATGAGTAAGTGCGGTTTGTAAAGGAGAAATCAACAGGGTTAAAACATGCAGTTCACAACTTTGGGCTTAGAGTTAAGCAAGAACTGAAATGAGGAAGATTTAAAGGGCAAAATCTACTGAAAAATGAACCTTCACACTATATTTAACCTCACAATTACCAAAACTCATCATCACTCAAAGAAGGTACCACAGTGGAAAGTTTCCTGGTGCCATTTGCATCTCTGGGTTTGTTTTTTTTATTTCCACCCAGTCCCTCCCTAATGGGCAGAAGTCACCTTAAGAGCAAGATATAGTTTTATATCTTTTGATCACAATATTTCCCCTGTGATATATAAGAAGCCCAGGGTTGCATATTTTAGTCAGTATGTTCAGTCCACTAGGCTTGTTTTCCAAAGTATGTTTATGCACAATTGCTCTTTGATTCATCTGGATTTGGCAGAAAGTCATAACGGCATCACAAGTTTGTACTGCCATTTTTACAGTTCCCAGTCTGTTCAAATATGTACTGACATAATGGTTAGACCTGTGGTCTTTTCCAACTGAGTTGATTCTATGATTTTATGGCAGTGCATATTTGTCCCTTTCTTCTATGCTTTGGATTCTATCTCCCCTAAAACATGCAGTACTCACAAGTGAATGATGGCAGTCACCAAAATACAAAGAAGCAACCAACCAGCTTCATCTTCCACCCTTTAACAGAATCATTGAAGAGAAAGCATATAGTCAGTATAGTTATATTTATATATATTAAACATGCCAAGTCAGCATACTGCTGATTTTACACTGCAACTGTAAAAGGAATACTACTATAACTTCTGAATCGCTCTCCCACTTCATCATTCAAGAATTGATTGCTTAAGGATCAGTGATACATATAAAGCAAGGAAAACACTGTATGTTGCTTGTGCAGTGCACTAGTCACTGTATCAGAAGAAAACACAGTTTTACAGTTTAAGTCAGGTAAACCAGAGGTTGGAGACTGCAGAAGAAAGAACTGCATTGTGGGGCGACTATGAAAGCAGGTAAGCCACTGATGCACTAAAAGAAAATTATTGATACCAGTGTTCTACTGGAACACTGAGCATTTTACTTACAGTTTTGTTCACAAAGGCAAAAGACAGATACAGAAAGAAATATGCTCTTCCCTTTCCCCCCAAAACAGCAGCAGCACTCATTAGGCATTGCTCTTCCTGTCCTTTTACTCTCCAGCTCCCTGGGTATCTAGGCAGCCAGGGCTCCAGAGCTCTGACAGTCCATGCATAGTTATTAAGAATCTGCTGCCAGTCATTTAGATCCTTCCACAAGCCTTACGATATAGCCCCAGATTTAATTCCAGTTCCTCAGAGTCTGAGCAGATTGTTTTCCTGGAGATACTTTCTTAGATCTATTTATTTTCTCTGCAGTACTCCAAACAGGAATTGTTTGATAAACTTTTCAATTCTTCATTTACTACTATAGGTCACCAGAAAACAAGTAATGTACTTTCTTACTAGACATATATTTTACAATGTCAGAGGCGTAACAAAAGATTCATAACCACCTATCAGTACACTGGTCTTTCCCTTGTCCCAGATACTAGAATATGTTTTCTTTATATGGAATCAATGGGAAAAATACTGAAATTGCAACCCTCAACTAAGATACTTAAATCACCTTGGTTCATTTTCTGTATTCTTTGTATGTCCACTCACTTGCAGGCTGCAACAATTATGAATCAAACAGCAGCACATTCACTTGTACACCAAAGTCATAATTTAAAGGTTAAACAACATATCGTATATCATCATAGTGATGCTATAAAAACACAGAATTTTCATATTTTAATGAGACATGACCTAGCAGAAATTTAGGCACATGTTTCTCACTTTTGTCTATTAAGAAACTATTGGAATATGAAGTAAATCTTCTTTGAAAAAAATTAATAATACAATCTTTCTCATGCCAGGTTATTGTCAAATCACTCATAGGCTGCATGCATTCTTTTCCTTCTTCCAAGCTAAATGCGCATTATAAAAATGGTCACAAGATGGAGTTATTAATAAAAAAAACCACACTCTTTCTCAAAGAAAATTTATATTTGTAACCTGATAAATACACCAGATTGGGTAATTTATCTCTTTGGCAAAAGATGCTTACGTCATTCATTTCTTGTTTTAAACATACAATCTTATACTTGTTATTAAACAGTCCATCAATCTTTAAGAGCAGAGCCTCCAAAAAGCATTCAATCCATTAAGAGCTCCTCTTTTATAACAGAACAGCTGCTTCAATCAAAAGTAAATCTGATGTAGCAGGATAAACTCCCTGTGGAGAATAAGGCATGGTCCCTGTTTTCAGGTTAGGAAAAGAAACAGTTTATTACCCAAAGGTCCAGGGTTGATATAGGCTATACGAAGTACCCGCATGTTTGAGCGGCTAATACAACTGGTTAGCTATCACCACCCACGTGGATATTTTTGCTTCTTCATTGGTTGATATCTTGCTCAGTGGTTGCCTCGATTGGATGCCTGCTTCTCACTGTTGTCCCCTCACTGGATACTGGTTCCTTGCTTCTTTCTTCCTTATCTGCCTACCTTTCCCTGCAATACTCCCCAAACTTTCCCAGCAACATTCCTCTGCTATCTCAAAGCTTTCCCAGAAGCAGGTCTAGCTCAGAAATCCTTTATAACAAGGTTCTTTACACCCACAACTCCCAGTTATGTTATCTATAATTTCTTTTGGAAACACATTCAAGAAACAAAGTATTAACTGCAAAAATAGTTCTAGAAGGTCTGTCCTGGTTGACCTTGGGCTTTCAGTAATCACTTTGAAATTCCTGCATCTCTATCCTTACAATATTAAATAAAGCTGTTGTCTTTATGCTGCAAAACACTGTCTCCATTCCTAATGTCGATTCCTGTGCGCTTTACTGGGTTCTAAATTAGAAATATTTTGACAACTGTTTCAGCGTAGATCATTCATTTTAAGGCCATTGACTTCATTTGAACTGAAGCACAATTGCGCAATCTCAAGTTTTTGTGCTTCTCCAAACTGACATCTACAATTTAGCAACCTGCACTAACCTCTACAATGCAAGATCAGAACTCTACCAGTTACAAGAAAACAAGCTCATACATCACTGAAACCACCTGCACAACCGCTGTCTCAGTAAAGATCTTCTTTAGGGGTCAAAAAGACTAAGATGACAAATAACTAAAGCAAACATTGCTGCCAATCTATTCAATTAAATAAATAAAATAAAGTGGGAAAGGAAAGAGACATAGTTACAGTGCCTAGATTCAAGCTATGTTGAAGTCGGGGTCTAGCTACCTATCAAAGAATACTGTTCAAGTGCTCTAGCAAAACAGTTATCCTGCTAGGTTCCCAGAATACCTAATCTCCTAACTTGAGCATCTAATTTAGATTCTTACTCTGTAGAAACAAACATGCTTACTTCAAATTCTTGTTGTCACACATAAGCGCACATATCTCCCTCATTCAGTGTGCTAGCCCATGTAGCTACCTCCACAATTTCCCACCACTAGTAGCAGCCATCCTAAATCAAGAGTCAAAAATCTGTCAGAAGAATTAGACAGCCAAGATGACGTCTAACAGATCAAAACCTCAGTATGTTCAGAGATTTGTGGTCCTGGAATAAGTACGGCATTCTCTATTATGGCTAGAAGTTTTATATATGATAAAAAAGTTATTAAAAATATAGAAAAACTGGGAATAGAGATTCATATTAAACATAATTTCACAAGCCTTGTTAAAGATCTAATTAAATCATTACTGTTAGTAAATAGCTTTGTGGATTAAAATGTCTATTTAGGTTACATTATATATTATTATTACACCATATCATATATGATGTTTGTATTACCAATGAATTTAAATTAAGTGTGTAACTACATATAATCATTGTAAGGTATCATAGCAGCCTTCCAGTATCTGAAGGGGGCCTATAGGGATGCTGGGGAGGGACTCTTCATGAGGGACTGTAGTGA
>JASSUY010045424.1:3850-15302 GCA_032466535.1 Forpus xanthops
CTGAAAATCCATAACACAGTGCTACACCAGCTACTGCTTAAAGAAAAATGACTGCTGCTGCTGAACCCATGACAACCAGGTACTGAGAAGTGCTGAGCAGTGGTGAGAGTAGCCACCTAAAGGTGAGAAGTCTCCTTCTGTCATCTACTGACTTGAACTGTCAACGGAAAAGCTTTGTGAAAAAACAAAGTGCTATGAAGATAGCCTTGGCTTATCTTTGTTCATTTAACATAGTTTTGCCAGAAGAGACAGGACAAGACAAAATTCAGCTTGGATTCTCTTTTCAGTTATTTTAAACCTAGTGTTCAGGGTTATTAAGTGGAGTTGCTGTGAGTAAACTCAGTCTATATGGACATAAACTGCTTTTATTGATGGACCTTTATTTCCCCCTCCAGAAGTCTGAGCAGAATAATCTGTGTTTCCAAGCAAGAGATGAAGTGAAATATCTGCTCACATTGCAGCTTTAACAATTTAATAAATGAGTGATTCATGCTGAAATTAGGAGAGTGCTGAGATACTGTAAATTATGGTGCTGACAGACAAGCTCCCAGGATAACGAACATCCCTGAGAAATTAAACTGATTTATTGATGAACAAGAGGCATTCAAAACTTCAGTAAATCGTAGTGGGAAAGAAAGGCTACTAAGGGCACATTTAAAGTACATTAGTAAGGCTGCTCTTGAGACAGGACACTCGATCACAGGTATTGCGATTTCAAGAGTTAGGCAGAGAAGGGTGTTTGTCCCATCCATTCAGTAGTGTGCAGCACAAGCTGCAAGCCTGCCAAGAGAAACAGCAGCACTGACAGGCAATGGTTACACAAGGAAGGAAGCTTTCTGTGTTCAAGAATCAGCTTTCAGCTTCCAGCACTTGATTCAGTGGCAAGGTTTTCAGTTATCTCCTCCCAACATCCGTCAGCACTCAGGTTTAAATTGCAATTATGTCTAATACCTTCATCGCTAAAGCAACCTTGCTCCTATAAAAGCACACCTTTTTCCATAGAGAAACTTCAAACATCCCTGACCAGTGAAGCAGTTTTCAAAGATCTCCTGCCCAATGCTTCCTTAACTAAAGTTGCAGACAAAATGACACATATCAGGTAAAAAGAGAAAAGCAAAAATTACCTTTTCTGGTGCTGGAGGAGTCAACTGCAACAAGAGCACTCTTAGTGATCTGAGCAGCAGCTCCAGCCAGTTGGTTCCCAACAGCTTGGGCTTTCTCCCCTTGTCTCCTGTTTGCCTAACATCTCTGACCTGGGGGAATTTAAACCCTATTCCAGGCATAGCCACCAATCCCCATGAGGCGGAAACAGATGAGGTCATGAGGTTCCTGGCCACGGTCCTGCCCACATTCTCCTACACTTCCTCTTTGGCTTTGTGGCTTTTGAAGCAAACAAAAACTGCTCTATGGTTAAAACATTACTTATGGGCAAGATCATTAACCAGCAGGTCTGTTGCATGCACAGCATTTGGCTGGTATGATGTAGAAGGACTTCAGGGTACATCTGTCCTCTTGTTAAAAGGCAGAACCCAGTTTCCCAGAAACCTGTCATGCCCTGTTCTGTTGGGGGTAGGAATACGTACTGTAAGAAAGAAAGAGATCTGAACATAAAATTTCCTAGAAAGGTGTTAATGCTTCCACAAAGTTGTAAACTTGCTCTCTAGGATATACATAGAATCATAGAATAGTTAGGGTTGGAAAGGACCTTAAGATCATATAGTTCCAACCCCCCTGCCATGGGCAGGGACACTTCACACTAAACCATGTCACCCAAGGCTCTGTCCACCCTGGCCTTGAACACTGCCAGTGATGGAGCATTCACATCTTCCCTGGGCAACTCATTCCAGTGCTTCACCACCCTTACAGTAAAGAATTTCTTCCTCATATCCAATCTAAACTTCTCCTGTTTAAGTATATTACAGTGTGAATTGCAAAGACAGGGTGCAGACTTTTTGGTTTAACCTGAGTCTCTCAGGTGGTTTGGTTGTGTTTGCTCCCTCCTGCACCAAACCTGCTCCCAAGCCCTTTTCAGGGACTAGTTGCCAGATATTTTTCAAGGTAAAAAAAGAAAAAGAGGTGGGTAAGGAAGCTGTAGCTCTACCATGTTAGTTCTGGGAAGCAAAGGACTTCATAGAATGAAATTCCATGTTGGCTGCAGGCCAGTGGATCAGCCCTGCTGATGGGCAACATCTGTTCTGGCAGTGTCTCACCTGAATGACCATAAAAAATATGGTTAGATTCTGCCTCATCTCTGATGTGCCATAAGACTCTGAAACTCTCTTCCATTCAATATTTCTTTAAAATGACAATAAGGTGTCATTCAGACACAGGAAAGCATGCCAAACAGCCCTTCTAGATGGCAGAACTGTTTCAAAGCAGTTATATTCCTCCTCATTTCTGATACCCAGCTAATGTTTGAAGTGCTCTTCATCAAGGAGCAACAAAATAGACAGCTTATCTTCCCAGCCCATGTTTCCAATTATCCTGTGATTACTAATTCTTCTGTGACATTTTTGGAAACACCATGAGAAACATACCCAAGTTAGCTCAACAACTGCCCATCACACAGATCTATCATAATTATATTTTTGAGCTGAGGTGAGCAACAGCTAGAAGCTTAACTTAGTCTGCTTAATACAGTATTCTAATATTCTAGGAGGAAAACTGGATAAAAAGATTGTATATCATTACTAATTCTGCATGTCCATATACCCATGTATGCATCCACCTGAATGAGGACTATCCTATCTTGTAGTTTTGAAGCTACATGAACATTGTTATTTACTAACTCGGGAAAGACTTTTCAAGCAAAAAAGCTTTCAATAACCAGGATTTCAGCACCATGATCTGCAGATTTAGATAGCTTATATCATCTCCTATTGTATTTGCAGCTCAGTGTTTCTGGAAACCAGTTTGTTTACAGAAGCCATTGAATGCAGATGCAGGACTCAAGCTGTAAATGGATGCTATCTGTAAGTTTTGGGTTGAGCACTATGTAGTAGCTCATGCACCCAGATTATAATACATCGCTATTATTTAGCAACTAGGACTGCTTCAAAAGGCCGCTGTTTTTGACTCCAGGGAACCCCAGACCAGCCCCTTAGGTGGGTGGGCAGACTGATTTATGCCTGAAACGAGGACAGTAGCCAAATACCTTTGACCCCAAAAACTGATACAAATGAGCAGTGTACCTTGCAGCTCCCCTGACTGGTAAGAAAACTATTTCCATCTGATGGAACTGACAACAAACTGAGACAGAGAGAAGCTTGGTGGCTCACACCAGTGAATGTGGGACTGGGTGTGCTGGCTCATGCTTTCTTATACACACTTGCTCAAATTTTGAGTCTGTAAAAACCTACTTTCTCTACCAGACATTCTTCAAGAGACACAGAAACAAAAAACAACGTTATACTGAAAGATACCCTAGAGCTGTTATTTGGCCAAAACAAGAGCCTTCCAGCGCCTGCAATCTGCATAAGGCATATGATTGTCCATCAGACTTTTAGGAAAATACATGTCAGGACCTGTAAACAACCTGTTTCACCAAGTTCAGCTGCAGTTATCAATCATGCTGACAGAGAGCTCAGAGCCATTAGAAACACAGTGTTACTGCAGTTTGTGAAGACCTTCCTGTACAGGTCAATTATCACTGTGGCTTTTCAAGGCAAATGTTTTCCAAGTACCTAGGATATGCTTGTCTCTCACCAGAGACACTATGTGACCCCCAGGGAGTTGGTTTTGGCAAACAACTGATATTTCCAGTGTGCTGGGAGATGGCAGAGTTTATGAGCACTATTGCCAAAGATATATGGTTGATTTTGTAAGAATTAAGGAATAACAGTGATGTTTTGCAGTAATCCAGAAGCAGGACATGAAGCGACAGTTGTTACTAAATAGCTTCATTTTATGCAAGATCAGCCAGTACAGAGCTGTAGTAAATTTAGCATTTGCCTCATGCCTGTCATTATGTGGTTATTCATCTGTAAATCATTTTGTCTGGCTGGCTGAGAAATCCTTTGCCTTGGTAGTGCTTCTTGTCCTCTCAGAGATAAGGAACAAGCAGGGCAAACTGGGAGCAACTTTCCCCTTTTTCACTTCCCACACTAAGATGCCTAATTCTGGAGAGAACATTTGGCTGGCAGTGTAAAAGGGCACAGCAGAAGCAGTGCTCACATTTGTACAAGTGGGAGTGTACATGACTTTACCTTTCGAGAGCTGGCAGGGTCTGTGCAGAGCACAGCCATGACAGCCTGTAATTTGTTGCATGCAGGTGATATTTTCTACTTGGCTGTCCTGTCAAACAAAGCTTCTGACCACAATTTCTTCCATCTTGGGCTGCATTAGGAACATGCGGTTAAGCTGCTGTTTCATGTAGTTGAGAAGTGCTATCAGTGCCTCCCGTGTAACCTCCAACACACAGCTAAGGTCCTGAGCTCAATCAGCACAATGCCTGGTGATATCTCTGGCTGGTGTGGGAAATCCCAGCCTGCCTGCAGTGACCTGTAGTGTTCGGCCTTTGAGGAGAGCTGGCTTTTGTTTAGCTTTGTTCACCAAAAAAACAAGTCCTGGGGGAGATGAGAGCAGTATCTTCTGGGTGGTGAAGATTAAGACTGGAAGAGAGAGATTAATTTCTTCAGCAGCATTAAGAATGCTATGAAGAAACCCCAGCCTGGCAGTGTTTAGAAACAACTGTTCTGCAACTAGAATGTCACAAAGAAAAGCAGAGTTAGTAAATAGTGGTGCCTGTGGAAAACATGGAAAGTAAGCCTTCTTTGCATTGCTACCATAAAATATTCCCGAAAAGTGCATTGGACACTCAGCATGTCAACCAATGTAGACCTTATATTTTCCCAATTAAAGCTTCGAAAGTGGGGAAAAGCTTACATTCAGCAGTTATTAGGCTTCAAAAAAGTCTTCTGCCTCTTAAATGGTGTTTGTGTCCAGGCCTAAGAGCATACTTGGTATGGACAAGGGATACAGGTGTCAGATTGGTTCACTAAAGAAATTACAAGAGACTTGCTCCTTACATGTGCGAGCAGAACACCTCATTAACACACGCTGTGCAGCACAACTGTGTATCTTCTGCTTTGCACCATGCTCTTCCAGTCTTCCTGCCACGTCTGATCTGCAGCACAGCTCAGATAACTAATTGGCAAGGCAAGCTCTATTTAATCCTCATCCAGGAAATGAAAGGGGCTATGTTATCTTACTTTCCCAGAGTCAACCGTGGCTGTTCCTGTTCTTGGTTGCGGAACTAGGCACAACACTGACCTAGAGCCGCAGTAGGCGATCAATCAGAGCAGAACAGAGGCTTTCTGGGGAACATCACCACCGTAATGACCATCATACTAGAAAGTGCTCCTGTTTGACAGTCATTTGGGCTGCCCTTATTCCCCTCTGCATATAAAGTGACTTCACTCACTTGTCTCTGACTCCTGAGACTAGTTGCTACCTGTTGACATTTCCAAATGCCTTTTTAGGAACAGCTTTGGAAGCTAAAGATTAAAAATAAACATTTGAGAAAGCCATACAGCTGTGGCCCACAAATGCTGGAGCCTCAACAGCCTCAGTCAGATCCCAGCTTTCAATGCGCCAATTGGCTGCTCCTACTGCAGCATAAATACAGTCCAGCTGTCTGTAGCTTCCTACAATGTATCCCTACTGATACTTCTCTTGGTTTTTAGAGTCAGCTAGGAAAAACAAATTTTCCAGATTTTTTTTCCTTGTTGGAATTAATGTATTTTAATTCTGAAGGCCATGGAGCAGCAGCACCAGGAATTAAACCAGCACGGAAACATTAGGTTATTATCAGGTCATCAGAGTTACCAGCGTGAAGAGCAAAACACCAGATACTCCAGTGCTGGTTTTGTGGCTGTGTTGCAGCTCTGAATTGATAGAAAAGGAATTGCATTGGTTTCAATTTGAAACTTTAATAAACACAATAATAGTCTGAGCTCCTATTAGAAACAAAAACAGACTCTGAAAGTATATGTATTACAGGTCATATGTTCACAACTGTGCCATTTTGTGATGAATGCAACCCTCAGAAAGCAATTGTTTGAGAACAGGAGGATGAGACTTTCAGCAACTCAATGGAGCTGAGCTCAATCAACTCCCTAAAGATCCTGGCTCTGCAGAGATAATGCTCCAGGATGAAGGAAAGCATGTAAGATGCATGTGCTTAAATCCTCTATATGCTCATAAGAAAGTAACCACCAGTTTGCCAGCTCAGGGATCACAGTTTGAGTACTGAGGGGAATTTGATGGTAGAAAACAGCTTCACAGAAGATTCTTTTTGGGCAAGCATTGCAAAACCTTTGTGACAAGTTGTTTCCCTCTGTTTCACCCCTGCAAATTTTTCTCCTCCCAGAGAAAAAGGGCGCTAATGGAAACATCTGAATATGCAGAATGGGTATGGAAAGAACAGCATCTTCTTGCTCTGCATTGTGAAACTATTGGAAAGTCACAAGATGCCTTTTCCACTGACTGCAGGGGCTTTTTGCAGGGCACCACAGGAATGATTATGCGCCCCTCAACTTACATCTTCACTAAGCACCACTGGCAAAGCGTGAAGAGCCACCTCCTCACTGCAAGAAACAGGACAGATCATAGTGCAGCATGACAGGGAAGAAGTGGACAGGGAAGGTGATAGGCCTACTCCTCCTCCTCAGTCACCCATTTACTGCTTTTGTGCATAACTGAAATAAGCACTGCAACCCTGTACTGCTTGATAGGGTCCTAACTCTGCCCTGGCAATCCTTATCACACAGCAGCCTTGATTTTGCATTCCACATACACTGTGTTGAGCTTTTGGCTTGTTTCCGACACAACCACACAGAGTTCACAACACGAGGAGCAGAGAGTCCAGAAAAGGTTGCTATCAGTTCCAGATACAAACACTTTCTGAGTGCATCTGGGAAGAGGTCAGCACAAAACATAATTTGGAGAGGCACTAGGCATTATGCAATGCAGGATTTCAGCCTGCATATCTGTGGTTATTGGTACACAAGGCATCTTTTCTGCAGCCTGCCTTGAATTCTCTATCTCCAGAAGGTCTGGGAGAAGATGAGCATGTGCTATACAAGTAGTGCAGGACTGCTAGGACAGGTTGTGACCCTGCCAGTAAACTTGACCTCAGACCCAGGCTGGGCTACACACCAGAAACCCTTCGGATGTCACATGGCTTCAGGTTTTGTTGTGAGCATCTTTCTCAACTCTCGGTCTCGGGCTGCTGTGGTCTGAGGTGAGACGGATACAGAACTGAGTCAGTGTGAAAGCAAACATCTCCCACTGGGTGTGGAGCCCCTGCTGGTGGAGTGGGAAGAAAAACCCATCTGTGGGCCTGATGAAGGGAAATTAAAGAGTTGGGGACTGGATCTGGAGAGGAAGTTGTTTGGCTGAGAAGCTGATTTGATTTTGTGGGTAAACCAAAAACCAGCAGGCTAGGGTCAAGGCCTCTGCCATCTGGACTGAGTCATGGAGAGATTCCCCAGTTTGCTCAAACTCAGAGGTGAGGCTGTTTTCCCTCGAAGCCTATCCAGGCAGGAGCCCTGCAGGAACCAGGCTTCACTGTCACAGTGGAAAGCTGGGGAAACTCTTGCATGTCAGGATACTTCATCTTAATTGGTATTGGGGTAGCTACCTCTTGTACAACAAGCCATCAATGTGCCAATAGAGAACATCACTCAGACCCAGCAATTTCTCTTTGTGTTTTGTATATTAAAATCGTATTTATCCTTTCAGTTTTCAAAAATTGGGGTTTGTTTTGGATGGAATGGGAAATAGTAACACACACCTGACAGGTATTAACATCAGCAAGTCAAAGGAGATATTAGTTTTCTTCTTTGCATGATTTCTCAAGTAAATAGGATAAAGCATACATGGAATAGCTCAGATGATGAGTTATACAAGTGCCTGGGGAAAAGTAAAAAGGTTTCTGTTCATTAGAAAGGTACCTTCCCGCCCGTCTGCCCCTGCCTTCATATGTGTTCAGTCAGTTTTCTTGTCCTTTCTGGCCTCCCTTTTAGCAAGACTGGAATGCAAAAATGCCTTGTTTTGAAAAGTACCTGTGTACTATATGCTGAGCTGGCAGGTTGTATACACAGGGCTTGTGCCCTTCCTCCCCAGGTTTCTCACCTCCTAGACTGGCCAGTCCAGGACTCTGACCAGTGCTGAGGATCAGGATTGCCCAGCAGCCCATGATAAGATGGAACTACATGTAGGCATATTGAGCTTGGCTAGCCAGGAGGACAGACAGCCTGCTAGGTACGGTAGCACAGCAGTACAAACACTTTTCAAGCCCCACTCTCCCTCCTGGCTTACCAGCTCTCTTTGGAAGGAAGAAGCATTTTTGGAAATACACAGTTGAGAGATAATCACATCCAGATTTAGGAAATAACATTTTGCACATAATTCATACTGGCTACCTAGACAGATTATTGGTTGAGCATGTAGCTACAAATTTGGCAGAATAAATGGCAAACTGTGGTTGGCATATGGATGTAAAGCAGGAAACAAACTGCAGCTATGCATTAACTAGAGGAAAGGAAAGCCTAAGAAACTGGGTTAACCAACAGGCTCTGAAGCAAATAGCAAGAAGGGGCAGCCGACTGGACAACTAACTCTTGAGGGGCATATGCAGCATCAGGGCTCTTCACATTAGGAAGAACATTACCAGTTGGTAAATAACAAACCAGAACTGCTGTTTTGCTTACTGAATCTTGTTTATCACAAAGAAGTCAAATGACTTCTCCTCACCCATGGAAAATGTGAACACAGAAGATGACAAGCAATTTTGGGAAGCAACATCCGTTCTGTATGGAGAAACTTGATCTGCTGTACCCAAAATAACTGATGTTGAAACACAGACTAAATCTCATCTAAGCAATTGATCAGACAAACTGAGGAAGTGCAACTGCATGTCGGAGCTGTGTTGGTCCCACCTTAGGCAGCAGGGCAGTAAAAGGGCTTAGACACATGGGCTGAGACAGACTAGAAATTACAGATTTAAGGAGGCAGGTTGTAAACAGATAACCCTGTGCCCTCAGCAGGGCTGAAAAGCATTTGCTGTGGCACCCTATCCGTGAAAGAAGCACTATAGAAACTCTGGCACTTACACCTTCCTTGGCAGTGACATAGTCACAGGTTCCCAATGGAATCTGTCCGAGCTGTGCAGGACCACACTGCTGCCCCGCATCCCTGACACTTCCTACTCCTTCACTACCCGAACAGTGCAGGCAATTGCGTATCAGCACAGCACCAGGCTCCCGCGGTGTGCTAAACAGAGAAAAAGATATAGTGTGCTCTACAGCAAAACCCAGAGCTGGTTTCAGGTCAGCATTCAGCTAGCAAAGCTGCTTAGATAAATGGCTTTTGCAGAATGCACAAGGTGCTCCTGTATGTACCTTTTGCAAAAAGCCCCAGGATAGGCTTTGGTATCCCACAGTGTTTGCCTCCATACGCAAGGTGGCTAGAATTTTGCAGGTTGAAAATTAGAGGCATAATTACATCCTGGGCTGAAAGTCTGATGAGAGCAGGCTTTCTGCCACACACAGATGCACATACATAATAATATACATATGCACATATAGTTAATATTTTAAATTCCACCCTCTGGACCAAATGAAATTCTGGCATTCCACATCACATGGATGTAACAGAAAAATACCCCCAAAACCAACAGCAAATGAGAGTGACATACCACAACAAGTCCCAGTGAGAACAGTCTGAGCTTCCCAGCTCAGGCTTGGGTAAACATGGAAAGAGGAGGGCTTAATTTCAACAAATATTCACCGCCACAGGTGTCTCCTTTGCCTCTGCCCCAGGTGAAGAAGTCAGGCTGACACACTGGGCATTTTTAGGTATACCTTCCAATCTTTCAGATCAGTCCATTCATCCCACCTCTTTGCTGGGTGGCTGCTGTCATGAGATAGAGCTGTTTAGCACAGCAGCAGTCCCACTGACAGACACGTACAACAGGAAATGCAGCGCTGAGTCTCAGAGCAAAGGTGAGAGGAGGTGGGCTGTCCTGGGAACACTCACCATGGCTTTTTTGCCTGGGCCGTGAGTGTCATTCCTGTGATATAACACTGCTGCTTTTACAGTCAAGTTACAAGGCATGCTTGCTGGCTTAAGTTCTTCAGATGATGGAATAATACAGATTTTCTAATGATAACTAAAAAAAACCCCAGTAGCATAAAAATAATAAGAAATGCACACTACCATGGCCAGATTTTTTTGAAGTAGCTTTTCATTTAACTTCATGTCTATGACACCTGCCTATCCCACACTGATGTTTTAGTATGTGACTTAAATAATTTCCAGCAAAAATAATAGCCATTATGGCTCTGATATTGCAAAGCTACTGCGTGGGCACAAGCTTGCTCTTGTTGATCATACAGTTATAGGATCATAAAATACGAGGTTGGAAGGGGCCTCAAGGATCATCTGCCTTCATCTAGACTAGATGACTCAGCACTTTATCCAGCTGAACCTTAACAGTGGTCAGTGTTGGGAAATCCATCACTTTCTGGGGAGGTTATTCCAGTGGCTTATTTGTCTCATTGTGAAAAATTTTCCTCTTGTGTCCAATCAGAATCTCCTCAGGAGTAACTTGTGCCCATTACCCTCATCTTTTCTATGTGGCTCCTTCTAAAAAGAGAACCTCCATCTTCTTTGTAGCCACCTTGTAAATGCTGGAATGTGGTGATAAGGTCTTACCTGAGCCTTTTCTCAAGGCTGAACAAACCCAGCTCTCAGCCTTTCCTCACACAACAGGTTTCCCAGTCCTTGGCTCATCTTTGTGGCCCTTCTCTGGATCCTCGCCAGCCTGTCCACATCTTTTCTGCATAGCAAGGAGCAAAACTGAACACAGATTCCAGGTGTGGTCTGAGAAGGGCTGAATACAGTGGGATAATGACATCTTTATTTCTGCCGGTGATGCCCATGTTGGTGCATCCCAGCTTCCTGTTGCCTTCTTTGCCACAGCAGCACATTCTTCTGTCACATTGAGCTGCTTGTCCACCAGGACCTCCAGGTCCCTTTCCACAGAGCTTCTCCCCAGCCAGGTAGATGGCAGCTTATGCTACAGTCCTGGATTACATTTTCCAAGTACAAGACGTTACACTTGTCCTTGTTGAACTTCTTAAAGTTCTTGTTAGCCCCCTCTTCCAGCCTATCCTCACCTTTCCAAAGTATCCACTTTCCCTGTCAGTATAGTATCATCACCAAACTTCATCAGGGTACACTTGATCCCATCTTCCGCATCACTTATGAAGACAGTGAACAGCATTGGGCCCAATATTGATCTGTGGGGGACCCCATTGGTGACAGGTCATCAGTTTGAAAAGGAGCTGTTCCCCACCACCCTCTGGTGCATGCTGTCAGCCAGTTCCCACCACTGCACACACCACTTGTCCAGACCATAACACATCAGCTTCTCTAGGAGGAGGCT
>JASSUY010045426.1:0-12377 GCA_032466535.1 Forpus xanthops
TTCGGCCCCGGAGCGGCCCCGGTTCGGCCTCGGAGCGGCCCCGGTTCGGCCCCGGAGCGGCCCCGGATCGGTGCTCCCCGCATCATGCACCCTGCCGGGCTGTGCGCAGCCTCGCTGGGCTCCCTGGGGCTGCTGCGGGTCCTCGGTGCCCCATGGCCCTGGAGCCTGGCGGCCACGCTCGGGGTGTGCTTGGGCGGCGGGGGATGGCGTCTGCTGCGTCTGCTGTACAGAACGGCTCCGAGGGACCTCTTGTGAGTGCTGCCCCGGGCACACGGGGGAAGGACCCGCGGTGGGTTAAGGCTCAGCCATGGCGGGATGCGGGATGCGGTGCTGGAAGGGCCTTGAGGCCGTTTCCCCATCCCCGGGCCTCATCCCCTTGGGTTGCGTGGGGTGTAGGCCTCGCCGGGGATGTGTCCTTAAGGAGTCCGCGGGATTCGCACCGTTGGAAGCTTCCTCGTTGGCTCTGCTTCCTCCCCATTGCCCGCCAAGCAGGGAATAAAGTGGTCACAAGAAAGGCCTTTGAGTATGTGGAGAGCGCTGAAAAGGCCCTTCTGTTCCCTCCTTGGCAGCGGTCGCTGTGAGTTGCCAACAGTCCGGCTCTGCAGTGCCCTTCCCCCTGTGTGTGGCTTTATCCAGGCCCTGCATTGACATTCAGCTCGGAGAGCTGCAGGGCCTTCAAAGTGCTAATATTAACTGACCTTTGGGGCCTGGGGAGCTTTCCAAGGCCTTTATTGCACAACAGTGTCCTAACGTTGGGAGGACGCTGTCTGCTTATGGGAAGGACCCAGACCTGCTTGGGCCTTGGATGAACCCCTTCTCATGGCTCAGTTACAGCCAAGAGC
The DNA here is from genome assembly GCA_032466535.1 of Forpus xanthops. Lineage (NCBI taxonomy): Eukaryota > Metazoa > Chordata > Aves > Psittaciformes > Psittacidae > Forpus > Forpus xanthops. Next base: position 843 of record JASSUY010045426.1, read on the forward strand.
CCATGCACCTCCGAAAGACATTGAAGTGAGGCAGCTTGAGGTGGTGTGAGGTTTGGCGCATGACACGAGCCCAAATCATAAACTCCAAGCTCGTAAATTCCCTCTGTTATGGAAGGAAAACCTCCACCTCCCGGGCTTTGTTCTCACATTGGGCCTTTTGGTAAGGGAGCCCTCCTTTCAAGCAGCTTGCTAAATAACAGTTGTCATAACAAGAGGTCGTGTTCCAGATTCATCCGTGGTGTCTTAGATAGGAACTATTGTGGTGGTATTCCGACAGCCTGGCTTCCTGTAGCAGAGATGCAGTCCCAGGAGGATGCTCCTGCTTGCAGGGAAAAGGAGAACCCTTTGCCTTTGGTTTCTGGAAGCTGAGGCCACTTTGTTATCAAAGGGTCAGGATGGCTTTGGCCTTGCCATGCTTTTGGAGCCACTGCACGTTAACCTGGGAAGAACGCTTCCCATGGGAAGCACATTTGCTTCCTGTAGAGGTAAAAGGCTGCCGAGTCTTTATCTGTTAGGATGGTAGATATTGTTTGAAGATGTCATTAATGGGCTAGTTTGAACCAACAGCAAGGTGAGCATGGATTCCCTGTGGTCTATAGCTCCACAACCATTGCTGTATCCTCATTTACCGTACCACTAACGCCTTCCCAGGAGCAGCAGTGATTGGAAGTTCCATTCTCAGGGTACCACTTTGGCTGTTCACGGGCCAAGGGGGTGATGATGTGCATCCTGCCCTCAACTGCTGGAAACAACCTGTGCTCTCTCTTTGCTGCAGCGGCCTCTCAGTGCTGTTATGTGTCAAGTACAAGCTACGAAAGCATCAGAAAGCCCAAAGCACCATCCCCAAGATGTTCCAGGAGGTTGTCCTCAGGCACCCCGACAAAGTGGCTCTGATTTACGAAGCCACAGGCGAGCAGTGGACCTTCAGGAAGCTGGATGAGTACTCCAACGCCGTGGCTAACTGCTGCTACCAGCAAGGTTTCCGGATGGGGGATGTCATTGCCATCTTCATGGAGAGTCGCCCTGAGTTTGTTGGCCTTTGGCTGGGGATGGCAAAGGTGGGCATCGAGGCAGCTCTCATCAACTTCAACCTGCGCTTGGATTCTTTGGTTTACTGTGTGAGGACCTCGGGGGCCAAAGCTGTCATCTTCGGAGGGGAGCTGTCCTCAGGTGCGTCACTCATGAGCTCTTCACTTGGGCTCAGTGAGGCAGAGCTCGAGTAAGCAAAGCCCCCAAAGGCAGCTGGAGGCATGGAAAGCTTGGGGAGTTGGGACATGTCCTGATTGCAACAGGTACATGGCATGGGTTGGGTGGAAGGGCCCTTAAAGCTCTTCCAGTCCCAACCCCTGCCACAGGCAGGGGCACCTTCCGCTGGAGCAGCGTGCTCCAAGCCCCATCCAGCCTGGCCTTGAGCACTGCCAGGGATGAGGCAGCCACAGCTCCATTCAATCCATCCCAGTGTCCCACCACCCTCACAGGGAAAACTGCCCCAGGTCTCATCTCGGTCTCTGGCAGTTAAAGCCATTCCCTTGTCCTGTCCCTACCTCCCTTGTCCAAAGCTTTCTTGTTGGCCCCTTTGTGGATGTGGGATCTGGGGCTGTGCAGGTTGGTTTTGCCACTGCCTGGAGCATTGTTGGTTGCAAAAGGCAATTCCTTTGTCTTGCAGCAATATCTGAAGTGAACGGGATGCTGGGGAAGAACATGGCCAAGTTCTGCTCTGGGGACTATAACCCAGCTCTTGTTCCTGTGGAAACCAGACATCTCGATCCTCTCCTGAGCACTGCATCCACGTCAGCCCCAGCTCAGATTCCAGGCAAAGGCTTGGATGGTAATGAAGTTTTCATTGTCAATGTGATGTGTGGGCGAGCTGGTCCAGGTGACAGCAAAGTAAAGAACCAGCAAGGTGCAGGGAATAAACCCACCCAGTTTGGACTCACAAAGAGAACAAGGGGGGGGGGAAGAGGAAACAGCCCCCAAATCCTGGTTCTGGGGTGCTCTGGGTTGAGTTTCTCATTCTCTGCAACTCCCAAGCAGTACCTGAAGGAGGGAGATTGGTGCCTTCCCAAAGGCAACCCCTGTGACAAGGGAGCAGGGATGCGCATGGGGTGAAGCAGGCAGCGTGCTGGCAGCTCACCTCTAGCATTAAAGAGCCCCCATTACTTTCCCCACAGTAGGGCAGTGAACATCTTGGCTTGTGGCAAGGAGGAGCATTGGTGGGGTTGGGATTCAGGAGAGAGAAGATGCTGTGTGACCTCCAGGCTGGATTTCAGACTTGAAGACAACTGCGAGCACTGAGACATGAGACTCCCTTTGGTCCTTTGCAGTAGGAGCAACGATGCTGCTAAAGAGGCTTTTCCTTTAGGTTATATATTTCAATCCCTGGATACCTGCCCTACCATCAGCCCCAGGTTGAGATTTACCTTCTAGATTGATCTGCAGTTAAAGTCTGACCTGGAGGAGCTGATTTAGTCCCAGCACAACTTGTGTGAAGGGACAGAGGTGGTGTCCTCGGAGCAGACTCCTTGTACACCCTCCTGTAGCTGCTGCTATGGATGACTTGCAGGTTGTAGCTCCACATCTGTCACCATCTCAAAGCTGTTCCTCAGCCACTGTGAACAAAGGCCAGAACACCAACCAAAGGCTGTGGGGGTCTTTTCAGGCAGTTGAGAACACTGTCTGATGCCTGTTTCCATCCTTTAGATCGGCTCTTCTACATCTACACTTCAGGAACAACAGGAATGCCCAAAGCTGCCATTGTGGTGCACAGCAGGTGAGGACCACAGGTTCATTTCATACCATGAACCCCAGAGCTTTGCCTGTCTCACTCACTTATAATCATCAAATCCCACCCTGCCTTGGGCTGAAGGGACCTTAAAGCTCCTCCAGCTCCAGCCCCCTGCCACAGGCAGGGATACCTTCCACAAGAGCCCCATCCAACCCGGCCTTGAACACTGCCAGGGGTGGTTCATCCCAACCTTCTCCATCCAACCCATCCCAGTGTCCCACCACCCCCATAGGGAAGAGCTTCTGCCTAAGAATCATAGACTCATAGAATAGTTAGGGATGGAAAGGACCTTAAGCTCATCCAGTTCCAGCCCCTGCCATGGGCAGGGACACCACATACTAAACCATGGCACCCAAGGCTCTGTCCAACCCGGCCTTGAGCACTTCATAGTAAAGAGCATCTTCCTCATATCCAATCTAAACTTCCCGTTTCAGTTTGAACCCGTTACCTCGTGTCCTCTCACTACAGTTCCTAACAAAGAGTGCCCCCCCCAGCATCCCTACAGCCCCCTTTGGATACCGGAAGCTGCTCTGAGGTCTCCACGCAGCCTTCTCCAGGCTGAACAGCCCCAACTTTCTCATCCCATCTCCACACAGGAGGTGCTCCACTCCCCTGAGCATCCTCATGGCCTCCTCTGGCCTTGTTCCAACAGTTCCACGTCCTTTGTGTGTTGAGGACCCCAGAACTGCACTCAGTGCTCCAAGTGAGGTCTCATAGAGCAGAGTAGAGGGGCAGCATCACCTCCTTGGAGCTGCTGCTCATGCTGCTTTGGATGCAGCCCAGGATACGGTTGGCTTTCTGGGCACATCCCAATCTCCCCTCTGGCAGGTTAAAGCCATTCCCCTTCTCCTATCCTTCCAGGCTCTTTCCCAAAGCCCCTCTCCAGGTTTCCTGCAGCCCCTTTAGGCACTGGAGCTGCTCTAAGATCTCCCCTTCAGGAGCAGAGCTGCTCCAGCCCTCAAAGCATCTCCATCAGTGGCCTCCCCTGGCCTTACTCCAGCAGCTCCACGTCCCTCAGCCTTTGCTGTGCCCTTGCAGGTATTACCGTATCGCTGCCTTTGGTTACTATGCCTACAAAATGCACCCAGACGATGTCATCTACAACTGCCTCCCCCTCTACCATTCTGCAGGTAAGCAGCAGCCTTCTCCTCCTCCTCAGCTTCTGCTCCTACCTTGGGGGTGGTGGGAGCTAACGACGTGCTCCTTGTGCTCCAGGTAACATCATGGGAATGGGGCAGTGCCTCATCCACGGCCTCACTGTGGTGATCAGGAAGAAGTTCTCAGCCAGTCGTTTCTGGGATGATTGTGTGAAGTACAGATGCACGGTGAGGGCCCCGCTGATGGGTCCATCGCTTCATCCTTCCTCTCCAAATACCTCCCTGCCCCTTGTTGCTGCCTGCGCCGTGGTGTCTTCCCCTTTGCCACTGCTGCTTTAGGCATGTGGGACTTGGGAAGGGTCTTTTATCCATCCTAGAATTGATCATTGAGTCCCATTGTAAAGCTCAAACTACCAACTCCACCACTACACCTTTTAAAGCCCTCCAGAGGTGGTGACTCCACCACTTCCCCCTTTGGGGGAAGGAATTGTTCCTGATGTCCCACCTAAACCTCCCTGGGCACAACTTCATTTCCTCTTGTCCTATCCCTTGTTCCTTGGGAGAAGAGACCAATCCCCACCTTCCAGGCCATTGGAGAGAGCAAGGTCTCCCCTCCTTTTCTCCAGGCTAACCACCCCCAGTTCCCTTTGCTGCTCCTCACAAGGCTTATGAGCAGCCACCAACGGGCTTTAACTCCATTCCCTACCCTGCTTTGGGCTTGGCCATTCTTTTCCCCATCCGAGCCATGAGCAGCCAGCTGCTCTAGGAGAATCCTGTGGGAAACAGCATCGAGGGCTTTATTAAAGTCCAGCCCAACATCCCCTCCTGCTTCCTCTATGTCAAATTGTGAAGATCAGCTCCTACAGGCCAAGTCTGCATCCCTCACTGGTGCAGGAAAGCTCTGCCAGACTTCATCCGCGTTGGGGAGATCTGCAGAGGAATCCTCTTGGCACTCCATCCCCAGTAAACATCTATTTATGTCTATTACCTTCTAACTCAAGCAGCTTTCTCCCCCCTGATGCTTTTCTTGCCCTCCCCACCCACAGCACTATTTATAGCTGGTAACCAGATCTCCACTTGACATTTTGCTGCGTCAGAGCTCTGAGTTCCCAACCACCCAGCTCATTCCCCTCATCTTCCTAGAGGTTTTTCCATGCGTTTCCCACAGCGTGAGGCTTCTCCTGTGTCCAAATACCTTTATCCATGCTGAGGGATCCCCCTCACATGGATTCCAGAGGGCAGGAAGCAAGAAACCCCACCTTGAACTCGCACCCGCTCTCAGATGCCCGACGTGTCCACTTCCATGCAGTGCCCTCTGCACTCCCACTGATGGCTTCATGGTCACCTGAAGCCTGAGATGTGTCTTTGTGTTTGCTGCTTCAGATTATTCAGTATATCGGGGAAATCTGCAGGTATCTCCTGAACCAGCCCGTGAGGGAGGCAGAGGCTCAGCACCGCGTGCGCCTGGCCGTGGGCAATGGCCTCAGACCCATCATCTGGGAGGACTTCACCAAGCGCTTCCGTATCAAACAGATTGGAGAGTTCTATGGGGCCACGGAGTGCAACTGCAGCATTGCCAACCTGGATGGGAAGGTGAGGAGGAAGGGAAGCAGGGAATGCTGGATGGAACCAGGTTGGAAAAGAGCTTTAAGTCCAATCGTTCCCCAGCACTGCCAAGGCCATCCCTAACCCGTGCCACTGAGGGCCTTGGCTACATGGTTTGTGATGAGTGACTCCAGCATTGCCCTGGGCAACCTATTCCAATGCCTGAGCACCCTCTGGGGAAGGAATTGCTCCCAGTCTCCAGCTAAACCTTCCCTGGCACAGCATAAGGCCATCTCCTCTTGTCCCATCCCTTGGGAGCAGAAACCAGCCCTCTCCTGGCTCCATCCTCCTGTCAAACCCCAAACCATTGGGGTTCTTTCCTGTCTTTCCAAGCTGTTCTCTTTAAGCCATATGGATTCTTTCCTGTCTTTCCAAGCTGTTCTCTCTAAGCCATATGGATTCTTTCCTGTCTTTCCAAGCTGTTCTCTTTAAGCCATATGGATTCTTTCTGTCTTTCCAAGCTGTTCTCTTTAAGCCATATGTTTTTTTCCCTGTCTTTCCAAAGGTTGGGGCCTGTGGTTTCAACAGTCGGATTTTGCCTGGTGTTTATCCCATTCGGTTGGTGAAGGTCAATGAGGACACGATGGAGCTGATCCGGGATTCCCAAGGGCTGTGTATTCCCTGTCGTCCAGGTGAGCATCAACCCAAAGCAGTCGATCCTGGGGCTTTGTTCTAATCATGGGATCACGGAATGGTTTTGGGAAGGGACCTTAAAGCTCATCAGTTCCTACAGGCAGGAACACCTTCCACTAGAACAGGTTGCTCCAAGGCCTTGAACACTGCCAGGGATGGGGCAGTCCTCAGCCTGTGTTTGTGCTTGAAGCAGGACATTACCCTTGGCTGTGGTTGAACGTGATGAGGTTCCCACCTCTCCAGCAATCCAGGTCCCTTTGGATCCATCCCTTCCGTCCAGCGTGTCGACAGGGGCTGTTCTAAGGGGTTTCTTTTGTCACCCCCAGGTTTTCAGTCCCAGCTCTTTCCTCCAAAGGCGGATGAGTTCAGCACCTGAACACCTCCAACGTGGAGCTCGTGGTGCAAAGTTGGTGCCACCTCTGTTCCCGTTCCCTGCAGGAGAGCCAGGCTTGCTCGTGGGGCAGATAAACCAGCAGGATCCCCTGCGCCGCTTCGACGGCTACGTCAACCAGAGTGCCACCAGCAAGAAGATTGCTTCCAACGTGCTCCGGAAAGGAGACCAGGCCTACCTGTCAGGTACACACTGCCGGCATTCCCAGCTCTCCACACACCCCAATCTGGGATTCAAAGAGGGTTAAACCCTGTCCTTTCCCTACTGCTGTAACGTGGAGATGGAGGGTGGTGGTAGACAACAGCAGAGCGATGGGGCAGCCCCAAGCTCTATAACCTTGAGTCCTGAGGTGGGTTTTGGTGTCTCCTCTGCCCTTCCCAGGAGATGTTTTGGTGATGGATGACCTGGGATACATGTACTTCAGAGATCGCAGCGGGGACACCTTCCGTTGGCGTGGGGAGAACGTCTCCACCACTGAGGTGGAAGGGACGTTGAGCCGTATCCTCAACCAGACGGATGTTGCGGTGTACGGAGTGGAAGTCCCAGGTGAAACGTTGAGTTGGGGCTCTTGGGGTTGAGGGAGGAAACGAGAGGCAAACACAGCGGATGGGTATCGGAACGGGTGGCAACTGGGGCTTGAGGAGGCTGAGCAGAGTCTTGGACCTTCATTGGGTGTCCTCTGCCTTTCCCCTTGAGGAGCCGCGGCCTGTGCTTGCCTCTCTTAAAGGTTTCTCCACTCGAGCTCTGCTCTTCTGTTCCAGGGGTGGAAGGCAAAGCTGGGATGGCGGCCATTGCAGATCCCAAAGCTAAGGTCAGCCCCAACGTCCTCTATCAGGAGCTGCAGAAGGTGCTGCCTCCCTACGCCCGACCCATCTTCCTCCGGCTCCTACCCCAGGTTGACACCACAGGTATTGCTGATCCAGCTGTTTTTCCAAGGACTTTCAAAGGGAGCTTGGAAAGCATCCCAACATGGAGTATATCAGGTGTATTCCTGCTACTAGGAGAGCCAATGATGGTGGTTAAGCCAAGAAAGGAGCGAGCACCGGGCCTTTAGGGAAAAGCTCATGGAATCATGGAATGGGTTAGGTTGGAAGGCCCTTAAAGCTCATCCCATTCCAAACCCCTGCCTCTGGGACACCTTCCATTGGAGCAGCTCGCTCCAGGCCTGGCCTTGAGCACTGCCAGGGATGAGGCATTCACCACTACTTTGGACAGCCCATTGCTGTGCTCAGCACCCTCACAGGAGGAGCTTCTTCCATATATCCAACGTCAGCTTCTCCTCGCCCTGGTGCTGGAGCAGGGCTATGGCTGCCTCCGACCTCTTTCCTCTCCCTCTTCCCAAAGGTACATTTAAGATCCAGAAAACACGGCTGCAGATGGAGGGATTCGACCCGCACCAAACCTCGGATCGCTTGTATTTCCTGGATCTAAAGGCGGGCAAATACGTGCCCCTGGATGAATGCCTTTACGAAAGGATTCGTGCTGGGAAAGCCGCTCTATGAGCTACTTGGATTCAGCCCTTTCCAAAGGGAAACGCTGCCTAAGCTGAGAGGAACCCCCGTGAGGTCCGTCTGCCTCTCCTAAAGCACATTAACCCGGCGCCGATGCCTCTAGAGACAGCACTGTAACCGCACCAGCATAGGGAGGAGGGCGAGGGCCCTATTTATTGACAGAGCTTCCTGTACCCGGCGGGAGGCTTCTCCCGCGGCCTTCACTTTAACTCCTTTTAGCCCATCTTTAACCTCGTTGGCCTTAGGTCGCGTTTTAACCTCCCTCGCGGCCCCTGCCCTTAGGGAAGGGAGCGGGTGCGCCGGGAGCAGCCCCTCGGCGTTCACCTGAGGCCTTGTGGAGCCCTATGGGGGTTTGCTGTGGGTCCGAAGACGAGCGGGTACCGGAGTAAAGCCTCCTGAGCTCTGCCCGCTTCCGCCTCCTTCCTCCCGCCGCCGGCGGAACGCGGGGCCGGGGCTCGGGCAGGCGGCGAAGGCCGCTTTAGGCCGCGGGGTTGCTAAGCAACAGCGCGTCGCGCCTTTTCAACGTCACTTGGGGCGCGACGCTCCTTTACGACGTCACTCGGGGCGCGACGCGCCTTTTCACGTCACTCGGGGGCGTGACGCGCCTTTTTGACGTCACCCGGGGCGCGACTTGCCTCTTTGCGTCACTCGGGGCGCGACGCGCCTTGCCGACGTCACACGGGGCGCGTCGCGCCTTGCCGACGTCATTCGGGGCGCGACGCTCTCCGCAATGGCTCCTGGGACCGGAGGCCGCGTCTCGGTGCTCCCGGAGCCGGGCCCGGGCCTGGCGCGGTTCGTGGCCGAGCGAGCGGCGGTCGGAGGCGGCCGCTTCGCATTGGGGGTGTCCGGGGGGAGCCTCGTGGAGCTCCTCAGCCTCCACCTTCCCCCCGCTATCGAGGCCTGCTCCGCCGCGCCCGCCCGCTGGCTCCTTGCGTTCTGCGACGAGCGCCTGGTGCCACCGGAGCACCCGGACAGCACCGCCGGTGCCTACCAGGTGAGCGCGGCCGCGGCGGGGCCTCCGCTCCGGCCCTGAGCAGCCGCTCACCTCCATTCGCTGTCCGCAGGCCCGGCTCCTGCCGCGTCTGCCCGGCCCCGGCCCCATGGTGCTGAGCCCCAATCCCGGCCTGGGCCCCGCCGCTGCTGCCGCCGACTACGCCGCGAAGCTCCGCCAGGTACCGGCCCCATAGGCACTGCTGTGGGGAGGGGACGGTGCTCCCGGCCCGGCTGCAGCTCCCGTTCTCCCCATAGGCATTCCCGGCGGAGGACGTGCCCGTGTTTGACTTACTGCTGCTGGGGGTCGGCCCGGACGGACACACTTGCTCCCTCTTCCCCGGTCACCCCCTGCTCCAGGTGAGTGCAGAACCGGAGGGGGGATCCCATAGGAACGCGGTTGTTCCCCCCCGGTGCTGTCAGTGGTACCTCACACATAGGAGATCCCATTTTGGGGGTGGTTATCAAAGAGGAGGGGGGGAGCTGCAGAGGGGATCCCTCCGTTTCTCCTGATTCAGGGAATCCGCTGTCACCCCCCCATCGATGCGCAGGGCCTCGGTTCTTCCTTTCCTGTGCCATTCCCCCTCTCTTCCCATAGGAACAGGAGAGCATCGTCGCTGCTATCACCGACTCCCCAAAGCCACCACCGGAACGCATCACCTTCACTCTGCCGCTGCTGAACGCAGCAAAGGCCGTGGTGTTCGTGGCCACGGGCGAAGGCAAAGCTGCTGTGGTCAAGGTTTGAGTCCAAACTCTTCCTCCCATCCATGGGAACATTCCCTTCCTCCTCATCCTCTATCCCATCTTTCCCAACAGCGCATTTTGGAAGGGGATGAGGAAAACCCCCTTCCCGCTGCTCGGGTCCGGCCTCACTCGGGGCAGCTCCATTGGATCCTGGATGAGGCAGCAGCCAAAGAGCTGACGATCCCAGTGCAGAATTCCATCCTATAGAGCCCAATGAGGGGGGGCTCTGTGACATTCCAGGTGAGGAACAGGATAGTTGTACCCCAAAATGGTCCTTTTTTTCCCCCTCTTTTCCTGCAGTTTGGAATGGTGTCCTAAGCTTTGGATGGGTTGTGCTGTATTAAAGGGGTGGATTTGAGCTCTCTCTGTTCCTTTTCCAGCCGGGCCGTGCTCTTCCCTAAAGGAAGGGGCTGTGAGGACCCACAGATGCTCCTCGGTTCCACCTCAGTTTTCCTTGTTGGAATGTTGGATTTGGCTTTAATGCCTTTTCCCTATCTCCCTTTGGGTCCTGGGTGCACACGGGAAGCGTTCAGCTTCCAGTACCGTCATGGAATGGATTGGGACCTTCAAACTCCATCCTCCGCCATGGGCAGGGATCCCATGGGGATGGAGCATCCAAACCTTCTCCATTCCATCCCACTCTTCCAAGGGAAGAGCCTCTGTTCATCTCCCTCCATCACCTCCGCATCCCTCTTGTGCCATTGCTCCAGAGCTGGATCAGCGCAGGGGGGGTGCAGCAGAAGGACAGAACCCCCCCTTCCCTTTACCAAACCAATCCCAAACCGAAGGATTCCATCACTTTACCCCCTCTCATTGCCCAAACCCACGCATGGATCCCGGATGCTCACGCAGACGCCATGGAACAGGAGCTGAGGTTGAGGCTGCACTATGGAAAATGGGCTCAAAGAAGCAGATTTTGATCCAGGATGGAACATTCCCTCCGTACCAACAGGAAAGGAACCTTGGAGCTGAGCTCTGCCTCCTGACCCACACCCCCCATCCCATAACCGCTTCCAAACACGGTTCTCCCGGATCTATGGGGCGGTTTCCCAATGCCTTCTCCATCCTTCCCATTCCCATCCCATCCATAGTGCATCCCAAGGGGACGGTTGGGACATGGAGGGTGCTGTGCTCCAGGGAAACCGAGGTCCTGAGCATTGGGGGGGGGTCAGGAACAGCTTTATCACTCCGAACTCATCCGCTATGGGATTGACAACACCACCGCACGGGTTCAGTTGTGTTATTGACACAACAGGTCCACGTTGTCATGGTGATAAATACCGTCTGCATGAAGCACGTGTGGTAGTTCCATGGATGAGGGAGGGAGCCGGGATGGGGGAACGGGGATGGGGGGGGGGGTAGGGGCGGAGCGGTGGGGCGGAGCCATGGGGCAGTGATGGCGGTGGGGAGGAGCTATGGGGCGGAGCGATGGGGCAGCGATGGCGCTGTGGCCGTGGTCTTTGGGGCAGTGGTCCATGGGCCGTGGTCGGTGGTGGCGGTGCTGTGCGCGGTGGGGCGGAGCTATGGGGCAGTGATGGCGGTGGGGCGGAGCTGTGGGGCGGAGCTATGGGACAGTGATGGCGATGGGGCGGAGCCATGGGGCAGTGATGGCGATGGGGCGGAGCCATGGGGCGGAGCTATGGGGCAGTGATGGCGATGGGGCGGAGCTATGGGGCAGTGATGGCGGTGGTGCCATGGTCTATGGGTCCATGGTCTGTGCCATGGTCCATGGTGGCGGTGCTGTGCGCGGTGGGGCGGAGCTATGGGGCAGTGATGGCG
>JASSUY010045428.1:0-10074 GCA_032466535.1 Forpus xanthops
ACACTTAACATTACTTAAAATTGATTTCTAAAGGTTTATATTTTCATTTTGTAATTTTGTAAGCCCCCTTGTTTCAGCGCTGACATAGTCTCTTAACTGCATTCTCTTCTCTATTGCATCCTCTCTGTATGCTCTCTACTCTATTTCAAATGCATTCAGTGCCAGTTGTTTTACTGCTTTTTCTGGATTGTGTTATGCCATCTGTATCACTATTACCTTGCATTGTCAAGATAAAAAAGTCCTTGTCTATGTATGACTCTCTGTTTGTGTGTGTGTGTGCAATTCTTTTAGTGCTCAATAGTTCTGTGATGTATTAAGGTGGAGCCAAATGAATATTTAGACATTTAGCTTGTTATGCCTGAGGTGGATTTTTATTGGAATGTGATATTTCTATAATAAGCTACAAGCCCCAAAGTCCAAAATGTGCGTCTTCAGAAATCTTGAATTCAAAATATATACATTCTCAGAAAACTAATATTTCAGATGCATTTGTTAGTTCTAACACTTGGGTATTAATGAAAATGCACCAACATGCTGCAGGCTTGATCCAGCCACGATCCAGCCACCATTTCAGTCAACGGAACTATTTATCTGACTTTTATGGGCTCTAAGCTGGGCCCTGAAAACACAATGTTTCAAATTTTGTTTTAAATGTTTAAGTGAAACTATAGAACTTCAGGTATAAGCAGGAGAATGCTTGAATGATGCATTCAAATACCTTGGCAGTACAGCTTTATTTAGTACAGTTTCTAAATAACCAATGCTAGAATATGAAATAGAATCTAGACCTACTGCTTGTGTCACTGTTATTAGCAAAGTGTTATTAACAGAGCACTGGTTTAAAGGTGACAGATTTGGGTATGTAAAAATAATGTGAGTTTCCACTCCATATTCTTCATAGTTCTTCAAAGGAGTGAAAAAAACCAACCACCCTTATTATTTAGAATAGAAAGTGATATATAATTATGAGCTGATTCTTAACCTCATCTCACTTCTACTCTTAGTGTATTAGCATGTAAAAAAAACTTAGAAAAGTGTTTACAAAAAACTTGTAAAAGCTGACAGTGACTGTCTTGTGCATTCACCTAGTCATGTCAACAGCATAGGGATGGCAATTAGCATGTGGTGTCTGCAAGGAAGTTCCTGTATATAAAGCACGTACAAGGCTGTACCTGCCTTTGCAGAGCTGAGGAACATATCTGTGTGATGCCTGGGACAGATTAATGCACAAGCATGTGCCTGAGGCTCCAGCTCAGCTTTGATGACAGCAACATCTCTGCATTATTGAGAACTGCTTTTAGTCCTCCTGGACATGAAGAAAACCTGGAAATGGCAACCTGCATGTCATGGGTACAGCAACATGCACTTAAATCTGCTGCCAGCTTCCAGCACAGGGAAGGGCTGTACCTAAAGCTAAAGGGACCTTCCCCCCCCCAAAAAAAATGAAGAAGACAGAAGAGATTTTTCATTTTCAAAAATGCTCTTTTTATAAATTTTGTAAAAGAGCACTGACAATATGAATATGTTTTAATTTTTCAAAACTTACTGCCGTAGCAATACAACTAAATAGAGCATTTCAGCCAATTATCTTTGGTTTTGGCAACCTAAATTGTGAATTAGCTCTAGTATTCAGTCAGGAAGGAAACTCACTGCGCTGTTACATTACCATTAATGTAGGCAGAGTGAGAGAACCTGAGCTAGACCAAAATGAGCAGAGGGAAGGGGCTTGGGGCCAGGGCTGAGGAAGAAAGAGCTGATGCAAATGAGTCACTTTTCAGGTAATTCATCAGTACTGCCTGTGAGACAAATTCTCTCACCATCTGCAGGAGTCTGACCATCTACAAGAACTTTTAAGATGTCTTGACATGTCTGTCTCTTAATGTATGAGCAGATCCACTCTCAAGTGTGACATTGCCTTAGCTTTCCAGTAGTTGGCTTTGCAGCCTCAGCTAATAATGCTCTTTAGATGGACTTTTTGGAGTGTGATTTTAGGATAAAAAGCACAGAGTGCCCTTGAAGAGAGGCCAGGTTGGCACACAACTACAGAAGTGTTGGTTTCCTACTAAAAACTGCAAGGGGAAAAAAAGACAAAAAGACAGCTATATAGCCCAATTTTCACTGCCTGTGACAGCAGCACATCAGAAAATTCAGAAGCATGTTTGAAATATCTGTGGCTATAAAAACACAGGATGGCTTCTAGCAGGAAATTTATTTGAAGCGCATGCTACATTAGGTCCCCCCCAGGGGAATCAAACTAGGGATTTTCTGACCCAAAGGCATAGGCAGCTTTAGCAGCTGGAGCTAACATTTGGCTTGAGTGTGTGTGGGCCAGACCAGAGAAGGACTTACAGTCAGCAGGCAAGAAGTGTATATTTCCCTGAAGTTCTTGTGCCACTACGAGTGGAGATACCATGACTCAGAGAGCGATTTAGAAGGAAAAACATACTTTTGCCTGTAATCGGACTATTTATTCCAGCACGCATCTCAATGCCCCCAGCAGACCCCTACATGCCCATGTAGCTTCAGAGATGTCATGCCTATCCAAAGCCTAAAGTGGACTTTCTGCTCCCCTCCGAAAATCCTGTAATTCCCAAAGCCATAAGAGCCTCTCTCTACCCCTCCCTGTGCCACTTCAGCACTTGGCCTTTCTCTGGAGGGGTGTAGCAAGGAAGCTTCTGATGGGCCCCTGTGGGATATCACAGAGAAGTCCAGGAGTGAGGAAGAACATCAGGCACATAATTCATGACCTGCCTCAGGCAGAAGGGGACAAACAACAGCAACAGCAACAACAAAAAAGGCCTTCTCTCTAGAGTGGATTAATAGGAACTCCCACTGGAGCCCATTAAACAAAACAAAATGCTGAAAGCCTAGGAAGATTGTGCACTTTATCATTTTTCCAGTATCCCCAGGGAGAGGGCAGTGGAAGTTGCAATGCTACCAAAGTGAAAGAGCCTGGGAGAGGGCTGGCTTAGGAAGGGAGAGCAGTGCCAGATGAGAGAGGCTCATGTCTTCTCAGTGAGTGGATGAGCTTCTCCTTTGTGTGCCTGCAGGTGGTACTTTTCCTTCTCTAGTCTGTACACAGATATCTTGTGCTTTCCCAAGATTTTGCAGGGCCTCAGTGCACTTCTTACTTGCTTTGCCATTCAGCCATCTGGCCAGCCTTACACGATTGTCCCTGGTGGAAGTTGAAATCTTGAAGTCTAAATTTGGAAGTGGCATTTTCCCCAGGTTTTGTAAGCAGAACTAATGAATCAGTACAGTGCAATCTCTTTCACTCTTTCTGCATGGAATTTGACCTGAATTTAGCGCTGATGAAGGCTATATGTTGACAGGACAGGTTGCAAGGATATTTCCCAGTCTGCTCTGCTAATGTATCTTGCTCCTGCTCAGTATTTTCTCCTGCTATCAATACTCTTTTGTCTACTGCTCTCACTCCTCCATCAGCAAAGAGTTTATTCTCCTATCTGGACTCCCTTTGTATGGCTCTGAGGATACATCTTCATGTCCTCCTGTCATTCCTTTTCTAGACCGAAGAGAAATTTAATAATACAAACCATCCCAGCTCCCAGCTTATCCTGATACAATAGTTAGTCGCATCAGCAAGAGTCTGTTTCTTTAACACTGCATGTCTAAGTGCTGGGAATTCTGAAGTTTAAAAAAGACAGGACAACTCTCAACTTCCCTTGTGCTTTCTGGAATAAGTCAACTGGGAAAAATGGCTTTAGTCACCAGTGTTTACTGATTTTTAATTTACTGGCTTTCTTTATAGATAGTGCGCTCTCTACAGCTTCCTGAGGAGGGGAAGTGAAAAGGGAGGCGCTGATTTCTTCCCACAGGTATCTATCCAGTAATAGGGCTTGTGGGAATGGTTCAAAGATGCACTAGGGGAGGTTTAGGCTGGACGTTAGGAAGCATTGGTTTACTGAGAGGGTTATTGAACACTGCAACAGGCTTCCTGGTTGATGCCCCATGCCTGTCAGTGTTTAAGAGGCATTTGGACAATGCCATTAATAACATTCCTTATTCGGTAAGCCCTGCATTGGTCAGATAATTGTGCTACATGATTGTTGTAGATCCCTTCCAAACGAATCAGTCCTATTCTGTGCTGCTCTCCTCTGTGCTGTTCTGTTTTCTTTCAATTATTTCTGCAATTCTTTCCTACCTTGCAAAGCTGCAGAAGCCCATACACGTAAAAAATCAAGGCTGTTCTCAGCTTGGGGTTTAATATATCAAGTAACTGCAGGAGAATCTTTGCATAGAAATAAGGTGGATAAAAGTATCACTTTGCATTCTGGGACATCTTTTTACCATGAAAATGACTCAAAGTGGAAAACAAGGATGCAGGACAATTTTTGCTTCTCTTCCTGAGCTGTTGCAGTCCCAGTGTGCTGTCCCACGGGACATGCTGCCCTCTCCTGCTTGGCTTTGAGAAGCAGAAATGGTTCAAGTAGTTATCACTTGATACTGGCTCAGCCAGAACATTGAATTAATCACTGGTAACTAAAGCACTGTTTGCAAAGCCTATCACATGAAGGGTGTTGACTGGTTAAAATACATGTAGGGTGCCAGAGCCAGTTGGAATCCTTATGACACAGTATTGCTTTTATCTTGTGGAAATCAGAACAGTTTTAGAGAGAGGTAAGGTTTGAAAACTTGTATACACTGAAATCTGTGACTATTCCAGACAGATAAATGCCCTGTTATTCATGCAATATAGAATTTATTTATTCCCACATAAACTATCTCTGCAACAGCTGCTTTCCAAGGTGCCTCACACACTGAACTGCTGGATTTGAGAAAAATATCTATGGAATTAGAGGAAAAGCCTTCTAAAAAATGGGATTGATCATTAACTGCACCGCCTCTTAATCAAGACAGATAGTAGCCTTAGGAAAAGCATAAATAATGTACTTCTGACTGGTTTATGGCAAACAGCTGATTTTCCCATTACACCTAGGAGAACTAGGTCAGTGCACTGGGTCAGTGGCAAGCCGATTCGTTCTGCAGACTCAGAGCACTACATCACCAGGCTGGTGGTGTTTGGATTCAATATTAATTAAATTTAAAAAAAAAATTAAAACACTTCAAATTGTTTAAACTTGTTCCAATAGCTTTTTTTAAGAGATTGTTTTTCTATGTTTGAGATTACTTCTTTGTTTAAAAATAAATAAATTTGATGAAAATAAATAATTGAAAGTTAAACAACAACACAAAACATTTTATTATGATCAAAACGAAGTGTTTTTATTGACCTGAGACTCATGAGCTGGAAGTTTTGTGCAGTCCTTGAGAGTTTGACTTTTTGGTCTGATTTGGAGTAGGTGCATCTCTTGAAATCTCAAAACACTCCCAGCATGAGAAGGCTACTTCTCATGAAACTATACCTAGGAGGTAAATGGCCCTAGATCAGTCTTCTCAAGAATGAGACAATATCTGGGAGCTCCACTCCATTAGAATAGCATAAACATTTCCCATGCAGCCAAGACACTGATAGTCAGCTCAATCTCATTGACTTCTGCCTACTGCGAGGCTCATTTTGCTTGTGTGCACTTTTTCTCATATAAGCACATTGAAAAAGCTGTCTACCAAAACAAAACAACCCAGTGCACATATAGTTAAGAGCACAGGACAAAGAAGGTCAGTCTTACACTCTATTGCATGACCTATTTGTTGGGGGAGATACGTGTGTTTGTGTGTGTTTAACCACACTCTAGACATCTAATTTCTAGATAATGAATCTAAACTACTTCTTGAGACTTTCTCTGTTGAAAATGTAGAGAACAAGTGCCTCATGAAGGAGGTTAGGAACACCTCTCAGACACTGACCTGAGGATGGCTTGAATTCCCCATGATTCTGTGATTTAGGAGTACCATTCTCCTCCCCACTGGTGAATGAAACAGCTTGCCATGGCACTGTTTAAAAGATTATCTTCTGCTGGCCATCTACAGAATGAGAAATGAAGTGAAGGGCTAATTCTTTAATTGCAGATACCTCTACAAAACAACAGCAATCCAGCATAGCACTAGTGATTCATGAGAGGACTAAGTGCCTTCTCCACATCTGGTGATGAAGAACCATTCTGGAACATGGGAAGTTATTTTCATGCATCACTATGGACATTTATTCACTACCAAACTGCAACTGATTTGAAATTATGATCTCAAGGTCATGGACTTTCTGTTTTACTGTTACCGATTCCTGGAGCTTTTTTATTTCTTCCTGGAGAAATGTTATTTCTCTACATGCAGCCTCTGTTGGAGACAGAATTATTGTTCTTCCCATGTTTGCAAGGATGGGCTACGTTAAGCACATTCCTTCTTTATTTTTAACTTCCCATCAGCTAAAGAGCAGACAGATCAAAGCCAGTTTATAGCCATGCTGGACAGTTCTCCATGGCAATTGCTGCTCAGAGGCCTGAATTGCTCTGAAAAGGACAACCTTTGATCTCTCCAGCCCTTCCCACATATAACAACTCCTGCTCTATTTGAGGCAAATAGCTCCCCATCATGGCTTAACAGAAGATTTTTGCTAGAAATACCTCTACAAAGGGTTTGAGGGGCCTGGTAGGAAAGAATAAGCATTATGAAATACAGGAATGGATTAAACTGAGAGTGAGGTTGTTAAAAAACACTTTCAGACTATGTAATCAGCGACCTGACTCAAACTGTTTGTATGCTTCCTCTCTTGCAGTCATGCTGCTGCTGCTGTTATTAGTTTTGGCCTGGGAGAATCATACTTCTGAGTCCATTTCACCTTGATGGATTATGATGCCATTTTAAATGTCAATTGATAATAATTGAGCCATTAAAAAAAGTTATCAGTTTAAACCAGTGGTGTCCCTTTTATTAATATTTCTAATTTATGAGCTTGTTGAGAAACCTATGGAGACAACAGGCCTAATAAATCTGAGGCTAAAAGGACTCCAGAAGGCAGGCTGCATAGGCTTTCTGCTAGATCACAGGCAGCTGTTGAACTTTGCGAAGAGCAGAGCAGCTCAGCTGTCACTGGGGAAGTTGTCAGAATCCAGTAAGGCATAAAGGATGGAAGACAAACACACAAGGACATAAGGCTCCAGAGGTGATGTGGGCAATTTGCAGCTGCACTGTCCCTGGCAACTGCCAGTACACCTATGCACCGGTGCGTCCAACTTCTTGAGCTTGTAGACTTGCTCTGTACAGCTGACTGAGCACAAGCCCTCAGAGAAGTGCTGCGCGCTGTAGCATCCATGCTGTGCATAAACATTGGACAGTTCTGACTCTGAGTCACATAAAGAAGTGAGAATTTAAGGTTTTAAGATGTTACAGAGATGTCATGGGATATTGTCCCTTTATCATCTTTATCCAAAGGAAGAGACCAGTGGGGCTGGAACAGTTGTGCTTCCCTACTAACAGCATAAATACAATTCTTCTTCCTCTTTCAGACAGACAATATAGGACAGAAAACTCCCAAGTATTGATCTCCAGTTGATTTCGAGTCCATGCATCCAGGATTCTTTACTTTCTGAAAGCACATTGTATTTTAAAAACCATATTTTTAAAGGCTTTGTGGGCCTCTAGATTTGCCTGGCACAGGTAGGGCAGGTTGAGAAAATCAGCACAGCATGATTTGGTTCTAGACAGCTGCCTTCTGGTGTAATGAGTTGCCCTCCGAGCTCAGCAACCTGAAAGAAGATGTTTCCTACCTCAAAGAATTTATAGACTAAATTAGACAGGTAGCACAATAATTGTCATGGATGAGAGTCATCTACATTTCCAGGTCAAGCATAAATGCAAAAATATCCCCAAACTACTCTTCAAAATCCATCACATTAGAACTTGGCAGAAAAATAATTTCTTCATTCTTTAGTAATTTGAAAGTATATTATTTCTTGGTTTGAACATAAATAATTTGCTAAATTTCAGCAACTCTATCATTTGATAAAAAGGGGTCAACTTAACTATTTGAATTGGCAAAATGCTCATTTGCATCTCAAGTTCTATTTTTTGCCACTCATCTTTATTCTAACCTAATACAAAGCAAAGGAATTCAGTTATTCCAATAAAGTTTCTTTTTTACTTTAACGAAATAGTATTTACCACTATTTTTCCATTTTTTTATTTAAAAAATATTAAAATGTTCAAGTCTTTTGGTATTACTTAAATCTTTTGATATCAAACCTGCATTTTTTTCTGAAGAAACTTTTGTACACAAACATGGGATTTATACACCATTACACTGCTGCTTTCTAATCCCCTTTCAAGAGTTGTCACTTATTCATCCTATTTCCTACTTTGGTGCTTGCTGTGTTTTTCTTTATAGAACAAAAATATATTTCTAAATTGGCATTGCTTTCAGTTACAATAAAAAGAACAGTACAATAAGAGAGAACAAAAATAAAGCCTTCACAAGGAAGCTTTCAAGTTGTAAATTTGCATAAGAGCATCTCATTTAAGCACATATAGAAAATCAACTTGTCCCTGCGAGCAGCAGGGTGTTTAAAGTTGCAGACTAAGACAGAATAGTTATACCAACAGGCACAATTTTGTTTTGTGACATTGGACTACAGCGTTATCTCAGCAGGTACCTACCCAGAGCGAGTTGGTGGCAGTGAAGACAGGCAGCGCATACTGTGAATACAGAGATACTCCTGTTTCACTTGGTACATGTTGTCAGTGTGATCATTGAATAAAGGTATTTCACTGAGATGAAAACTTGAAGTGTGCCTGTCTCACCTCTCTCTTCTTCAGAAATTTTCTAACACAGAGGCTCATGTATTTCTTTGGAAGCTGATGTGAGCGTTCATAGAGACAACTGCCAAAAGGCTACGTATCTTCCTTTCGAAACAGTGCGTATTTAACTCTGCTAAAACAGAGCTGGAGCAAAGAGAAGAGACAGGAAGTGTGGTTTTTCCCCTGAGATGCTCTAGGCTGATTTACCCAGTCAGTGACCTCCAAAGGTATAAGGCCTCTCATAAGGAGTGCAAAATTTATCAGACTTTCTTCTGAAATCCTCCTCCCCCTGCAGCAAAAAATTAGCTCCTTGAACACAAAGAGGCTTTAATAACAAATCAAAACCAAATATTTCCACAGCAATGGAAAACGCATCCTTTCTTGGCCTTCACTTGGCAACTGGAGCAGACAAATCCATGGGCTTCAGTCCTTCACCTACATAGAGCCTTTGTGAAAATGGACAGCAGGGGAGGCTTAAAAAACAGAGGCTCCAAGTCCCTAGAGCTGGTTGCCCTGTTTCTGAAAGCTTCCTTTAAATAAATGGTAGCACAGTAAAATCAGAGAGTTCAGATACTTTCATATGTGCTGAATCAATACACTGAAGGCTGGACATACAACTCACGACATCTGGGAAGTAATGTTGGAAACTACTGCTCTATAGAAAGCTGATAATAGCAAGAACAGTGGCCCATTTTTAGTGCCTTAGGCAAGCTGAGTAGGGAAAGTAAGGCGTTTGTAAAAGAATGCACCAGGTTTATCCTTGTGTTTTTCATGGCCCTTGAATCAGAAATCATGAGGAAAAAGGGCAACTCTGTCATTAAATAAACAGTTTTCATCCAGAGTGTAGCATCTTTCTTTCCCTTCCCTCTCCATACAGATGACATACTCAATTCTCAGCCCATAAAATTACCCACTCTCTCATTCTGCCTAAGCAGAGAAGAGGAAGATATCCCTTTTCGTGTCCCCAGCTAGAACTACAGGCACTGGCAGAAAAGCAGCAGAGAACGGCTTGGCCAGAACAGCATCCCCCTATGTGTATCAGTTGAAATGGAAAGGTCTCTGCTTACGGAGAGGGCCACAAGCCCTTTTGCACTCACACAACAACTGCCACCTCATCACAGAAGTGGGGAGGCATGAGATGCTCCTTTAGACAGACAGTTCCACTGAGCCACAGGGCAAAGGGATGAAAAGGGAGCAAAGAAAAGCACTTCCCACTCTCTACCCCATGCATTTCATTAGTGTGAAAAACACTCTCTTGTTTACCCTGTCATATGGGGAGAAGCTTGACTAATAAAATTAGACAATTAAATATTCTTCATCACCATTGGCTGCACCATTTTTTACCTCTTTCATTGTTCTTTTGCC
>JASSUY010045429.1:0-16734 GCA_032466535.1 Forpus xanthops
ATTTCCCCTTAGTGAAGCCATGCTGGCTGTCACCAAGCACCTTGTTGTTTTTCATGTGCCTCAGCATACCTTCCAGGGCAATCCACTCCAAGATGTTGCCAGGCACAGAGGTGAGGCTGACTGCTCTGTAGCTCCCCGTCTCATCCATTTTCCCCTTCTTGAAAATGGGGGTTATATTTCCCTTTTTCAGCCGTCGGGAACTTCACGTGACTGCCATGAGTTTTCAAATATAATGGACAGTGGCTCAGCAACTTCATCTGCCAGCTCCTTCAGGTATTACACAACCTTCAGTCATTTTCAGTTGTGTTTCAAGCTCTATTCACTACAGATCTATTCATTTTCTCCTGCTCCATTCAGCTGAACTACACCTTGCTAACTCAGGCACTGTACAAATAATTACTCATCATTTCAGGTTGGCTGTCATTATTCAAGGTGTTTCATCAGACTAATACACTCAGAATATTTATTCCTTGCCTTACATGGGCCACTGAGAATATCTTTGAGCTGGCAGGAGATCAGTTAGATGCCTGGTTTTTTCCATCTTCACCTAATGATCAGATTTTACACTCTATTCTCCTAAACTGCCAACTAACAAGCAAACAGGATTACTTAGCAACCCATTAACTGCTTTTGGCCAATTTATGCATTGAAGTAACTTCTTGATCCTTGGAATTCCTGAAATCATTTATCATGACAAATCCTCAATTAGGGGCAAGACCCATCGATTTGGCAAGAAGCTGAACCTGTTCTATGTAACACCCATAAATCTCCAGCACGTAGATATTATTTACTATTACACACTATTTATATTTAAAGATATATAGTATTTATACTTATTTATATCTATTAAATATTTGCAGAGTGCTGCATCCCTGGCAGTGTCCAAGGCCAGGTTGGATAGAGCCCACAGCGACATGATCTAGGGTGATGCATCCCTCTCCACTGCAGGGAGCTTGGAACTGGGTGATCTTAAGGTCCTTTCCAATCCAAACCATTCTATGGTTCTATGATCTGTGTGCAGAAAAATATGATAACTTCAAATACTTTTTTAAAGGAGAAATCAAGTTAGTCTTAATAAAATGTACACCGGAAGAACTAATCCAATTCAAAGAATATCTTTTGCATGAGCATATTCTACTTTGTATTTCCAGTTTTCAGGTGGTAGATTCTTGCTATCAAAACCTTAAAGAAGAGTTCAATGTTATAAAAACATTTGGCTTAGGTGCCTGGCTCTGCAAAGGAAACGCTGCATTGATTTCCTCTTGCTTATCCCTCTTCCACCCATCTGCAATCAACAACTTAAAATCATTAAAGCAAATCCACTTGCCTTTAGAAGACAGTTCTGTTGCTACAGATCTGTAGAATAAACACATTCCTGCTTGCAGGATGTGTATATGCAACTAGAAACAAGAACTTTCCAAACCACTATGTAAGGGAAAAGGTTTTAAGTACCACAAGACACAAATACAACAGTGACCTTGATGGAACAAGACTTTGTTCTTAAAGCTGATCATCTCTTCTCCCCTTTACTAACTTCACTGAACTCCTGACAACTGCATTAGCATTTAGGTATGTGTATCAACTGTATCAAAAGATAACACATTATTTTTTTATCCCATGCTAGCAACTGAAAACTCTGAATAGCAGGTTTTGGACAAGAGCACAGGCATGGATGCGGTGCTACACCCAGTTTTGCAATAGGCATTCCTGAAGACTAAAGCAAACAGGTGATATTTTACAGAAAGCAGGGGATGTTCAGATTGGATATGAAGAAATTCTTTACTGTAAGGGTGGTGAGGCACTGCAATGTGTTGCCCAGGGAAGCTGTGAATGCTCCATCGCTGGTGGTGTTCAAGTCCCGGCTGGACAAAGCCTTGGGTGGCATGGTTTAGTGGGAGGTGTCCCTGCCCATAGCAGAGGACTGGAATTGGAAGATCTTAAGGTCCTTCACAACCCGAATTATCTTACGATTCTATGAAAACTGAGTGGTCGATGTTAATTTCAGTAAAATACATCAAAAATTCTGGCTTTTTTCCCTCTCCTGGCTCCTACTCACTAAGCAGCAAATAGAAGTTGGTTCTAAGTACAATTACATTACGAGATTATTTTCTCAGCCTTTATGCTCCAAAAACCCCCAAATCCAATACCAAATCAAGCCTAACACTAATTTTTGACAGTTACTCTATACGTAAGAAACGGTTAACGATTATTTGACAAGGAAAAGCAACCTTTTCAATGCAACAACTTTGCTTTTGTAAAACGGTGAAATAATTGCTTCTCACAAATGCCAGGAGCCTGATGTTAAGAGGCAAGTTCTTGTTCCTGCAAACGATCCCACGGTGAGGGCAAAGGACTCAAACCACAGCGCAACACAATGTTCAGGAAGCACATCATTCTGCTACAAGTCATTTTACATAGAATTTGCTAGGAAAAGGAGATTTAGTTTAGATTGAAGACTCACTGGACTGTATGCTGAAAGAAAGCTTTGTCCGTGGAGTTATTGGGGGTGGTGTCACTTGGGAGCTGGGAGGTGATGGAGAGACGGAGAAGCGTCTTTCACTTGAAATGACATTTATGACTTGGCTTTTTGGTCTCTGTGGTCGCAGTGGGCTGATCTGCACAGAGGAAGAAAACAGAGACATGAAAGGAATGCACGTTGTTACTGAAAGCAGAGCTTGGGATTGCTGTATTTTCCTCACTACCTCTTAAACAGTAATAAGGCAATGGTAACACACACAATACTTCTGATTTAATGCAGTATTTCACAGCTCTGAATGTTTTTCCCTTCCCCCAAGGAATAACAATGAGATTTAAGGCATACACCTTCCCATAGCCTGGCATATTTTCCTGAAGCAATGAGCCAATTCCCCAAACTCTTGCTTTGTAACAGCCAAGGAAGTCTATATCCTTACACAACATTATACAGCATTCAGAATCTTTCCTGTGTGCTGTGAAGGAGAAATCCAAAGTGAGGGAGGAGTGCTTCCTTTTGCTTTCACAAAACAAACCTTAAGAGGCTTTGTACAAAAGGCCGCGTCTCTGAGACCCTTCTATGGGAAATGAATGACTACAATGTATGTAACTTCTGTTGGAGAGTCCATCAAGACCCTTCAGAAATATTCCTGATGCTAACATCCAAGTCCTAACACTCCAAAGGTTTCTTCTTTCGAGATCTTTCAAGGCATATTCTTAGTATAAAAGATAAGCAAAGGAATCACATTCTCAGAGGCATATAAGAAAGCAACTCAGGGAATCACAGGAATTGATGAGGAAATCTACAGTGCCAGAATCCAGAGAAAATCCAACTAGAAACAAGGCCCCAAATTGACCTGGTCTGTAGCTGCTTATCTCAAATAAATCTTAATTTCTCCTGTGAGTGATGAGCTTGGTCCTCTTCTTAAAGCTTCACATGGCTCTGGCAGGGAATATGAACTCTGGAGACCACTAATCCGTGATGAACCCATTGCTAATATGCTTTGGTCTAACAAAAGCAAGATCAATAGCGAGTGATGTTAAATGCCACTAAGTTGGTAAAACGAACAGCCTGTTATTCTGATTTCTCACACAGGTCTGTTTGCTTCCTGGCTTCAATGTGAGGCTTGCTATCACAGAATCAAAGAACTAACAATGAGACTATATGGTAAAGAAGTTTATGTGATACTTAAAGAAGATATAAATCTTTAGCAAACTATGAAGCCATTACTGACCATCTTCACATACCAAAGTGCTTAGGTTATCCTCTAACATGACCTTGTAGTACAAGATCTCTGTAACTAGGGCTTGGGTTTTGATCAGTCCATAAATTCATTATGAGTACAGTGAAATTTGGAAAGAAGTACTGGAACTGGATGATCTTAAGGTCCTTTCCAACTCCAACTACTCCATGATTTAAGCCATGCAACTAGACAAAACAGCCTCTGAATACTCCTTTTTAAAGAACATACAAAAGGCTCCATGCAATGATTCTACCGTTTAATAGTCTACTCATGTTCTTCCATTGCAATTCATGTTCTTGGAAAAAAAGAAATTCCTATATAAGAGAATCCATCACAGTGATGAGAACACTCATTTCATTAGAGAGCATCCTCTTTGAAAGGACAGCAGAAGCTCTGTAGAGATGCGAATTGCCACTGTCTGACATGTTGCTGCACGTCTCACTTGATACTCTCTGTAAAACTGCTATCAGTCTTGCAAGTACATTGCTCAAAGTAGTGAGTAAACAGAATCTAGAACAGATTCACACATAAGGTTGTTGCAGCCTTCCCTTCTGAAAGCAAACTCCTGCTAACAACCTATTTGTGATAGGTGAAGAACGATTTAGAATCCGAGTGTGGTCAAGCAACTGTGAGATGCGTGTGATGGGGTGAATATCTGAAACTGGACTTTTGAACCACCAAGCACAAGCCTACTATCTGTCAGCTACAACTGGCATGGGCTGGTTGTAATCTGTGATGACACCTGGATGAAACAGAAGTGACATACAATGAATCCTCTTACTAATACACAGAGGTAAGCCAGTGATTAAGAGGCTGCCCATGCACTGTGCCCCTGCACATCCATTATTTTGACATATCTCACTACCCAAATCCATCACAGGTTCTTGTTTATTCCATCTCATCCATGGCAATTTTGAGCACTGTTTTTCCAGGCTGCTGAGTATCCTTCAGCATCACCTCAGACCACACTTCATCACCCAGTCTTGCTCATGAGAACGTGGTGTGTCAGATGTGCCATAAGTCACACTGAAGTCAGCATGCTTGGGGTCTGCCACATCATTGCTATCCACAGATCAGCCTCCTCCAAAGAGAGGTGGGCTTGACCCATCCGGTTTTGGTAAATCCAAGCTGGATGTTATTCTTTCACCCATTCTCTTGAAGATACTTAAAAATCATCATTGTACTAAAGAAAAACATGTCTTCTGCTGTAAAGCCCCCAAATGTTTGACTAGTCAGAACTCAGAATCCATTAGAAACTTCACCAAATAACTGAAATCTTGTAATCAAATTAGTGATGGCACAGGTGAGTTCTAAACTCTCAACAGAATGAATCCAGTAGCTGCAACACAAAATCTAGTAACTAATAATAGTTTATTACTAAAATCTCACTTTAAAAGTTCTTTAAATCTTTAATTTCTAGCAAAATCTGCATTCCAACATTTTTCTTTGGGAAAAAAACTAATCTCAAATTTTCCTCCCCTTCTACTGCATCATCATCTTCTCACAAACTTTCTGCTTCTGGGGATGATCAGGGGGTGGAGCACCTTCTGTATGAAGATAGGATGAGAAAGTTGGGGCTGTTCAGCCTGGAGAAGAGAAGGCTGCGTAGGGACCTCATAGCAGCCTTCCAATATCTGAAGGGAGCCTATAGGGATGCTGGGGAGGGACTCTTCATGAGGGACTGTAGTGAGAGGGTAATGGGTTCAAACTTAAACAGGGGAAGTCTAGATTGGAGATGAGGAAGAAATTCTTTACTGCACGGGTGGTGAGGCACTGGAATGTGTTGCCCAGGGAAGCTGTGAATGCTCCATTGCTGGCAGTGTTGAGGGCTGGGTTTGACATAGCCTTGGGTGGCATTGGTTTAGTGGGAGGTGTCCCTGCCCATAGCAGGGGGGTTGGAACTGGATAATCTTAAGGTCCTTTCCAACCCGAACTATTCTATGATTCTAAGCTATTCATGCCAGAGAAATCAAAATGCCTTATTCTTTGTAAAACACAGAAGTAACAGTGCTCTGGGAGTAATTTCAACTTAAAAAGGGAACTGTTACGGAGTTCAGCCCACAAAAGTGGAACAATGGAAAAGCTGAATTTTTACCCACAAAAGATAAGAATTTCCCTTTCATATCATTAACATTGGACGTGTCTGTAGAGCCCAAAAAGTTTAAGACAAGTTTTATATTTGAACTGCTTGACATGATACGCATAAAATTCCTGAAGACAGCAGCGGGAATTATACAACTGCTCTTGCAAACTGATCTCAAGAGAGTGGTTCTTCTCTTTCACCTGCAGGAGAAAACAAACTGCACTAACAGCAAGCATTAAAAATGGACTCAGGTGTTTTGGAGCTCATCAAGGAGTTTGCAGATACTGAAAAGGGTTTTTTTCTCTCACAAGCAAACTCCTTTTCTTATTATTGATGCATGGATTTCAAGAAGCTGAAAGTAACTGTAAGTAACTAATTCTGACATTGGATTTCCCTCCCTCTCTATAACCAGAGGAATATCAGTCATGCCAGTCATGCACTGAAAGCTCTTCATTGGGATAAGTGGGGAACTTGAGCCAAACCATGTTGGGCTTTGCTTGGTTTTGTTCCTCCGATGACAAATGGGAATATGCCTTGAAGGATTCACATGTCCTTTCTAGCCAGCATTTGCATTTTTGCAGTCATAAGCAATCTCCTCCAGTGCCCAAGACCTCTCAGAGATCTTGCAGTGACATCAGCCAGCTCTCCAGCATCCTTGAATGCCTCCCATCTGGTCTAATGGAAGGTGTCCCTGCCCATGGGAGAGGGTTGGAACTGGACAGGCTTTAAGGTCCTTTCCAACACAAACCAGTCTGGGATTCTATGATATAGAAATCTCACCAAAAGTATTCTCTGAGAGCACTCTAATGATGCTGACCTGGCTGGCTTTGTCAGGAGGTAGCTCCATTTAAACAAACCATGACTGATCCTAAATGTGCTGAACTCAATGGGAAAACTCATTGGGTTCAAAGGACTTTGGCTGAAAAGCCTGAGATGCACAAAAGGGATTTTATCTGAGGTTTTTGCTGAGCTAACACTGGGTCTATATCAGACAGAACAACTCTGATCTTCCCAGCTGTTAGAAGGCACATCTGAGAGATGAAGCTCATCTTTGGATGGAAAAGGAGGAGACACCCAGAAAACAGAGGAACAATGGCTGAAGACCTGAGTAACATTCCACTACAAATAGCAAAGAGAAAGACTTGAAGGATCTAGTTATCCAAGCCAGGGAGAAATCAGTTTGAAAGTCAACGTAAATGGCACAGCCACCAAAGTAAGACTGCTGCGTTATACGTTGGCTCTACAAGTACTGGTGCAAATCTTTCATGGAACATTACATTTCTTTCTGAAGGGCAAACTTTAAACTATTGGCCTCTAAACAGATGCCCAGGCAGAGATATGGAGGTTACACGTAGCTCACACAGTCCCTGCTCCAGCTTCAAATGGCCTTGCTTTCAATCTCAGAGCTAAAACTTCTTGTTCCCTAAGCCTTTAGGATGGTTTCAGGGAATTAAATATATGCCAAGAAGAGAGGGCTTAAGAAAGATATGTCCTGTAGTTAATACCCTTACACATAGCCACCACTGGAACTGCTCATGATTTTCTGCTCAAAATAGCCTTCAAGAATACATAATAGCCACACATAAAATGACTTCCCACCAAACAGTGTCGTACAGTAGTCAGCTGAAATATGAGAAAACCCATCAGGATCTGTTGGGAACCTTAAATACAAAACAGGCTGCTAAAAGGGTAGCATTGATTTTACTTAGGATATACCATCTGTTCCTTTCATCAAATAGCCCTATATAGCTTTTGGTTAGGATTTTCATGTGAGAGTCTGTGATTTTTCTACACTATATTTTTGATTCACCATCACATATATTACCATTGTAGCATATTCCCCTGGAGAGAGATTTGGTCCAAAAAGAAACTAAATCACAAAAAATCACCATTTTTCTTTAAAAAGAGAAAGAGCACTGCTCCGAATTAGATAAAGCGTTACTTGCTGATCAAGTTACCGTCTCTGACAGGATCACTGCTTCAGACTGCTGCAGAGAAATATCAGTAGATTTAAATTCTTTATCAAATATCTCTTGATGCTTGCTGTTCCTTTTCTCTTTCTTCTTTTCTTTCTTGTCTTTATCTAGGTCATCCTTGTCCAACTTATCTTGAGACCTAGAATGCATCTTTTTGGGCAGGAGGGGTTCCAGCACAAACCTAAAGGAAATTGGTGATGGTTAGAGCCATAAAATACCATATGGAAAACATAGAACTTTCAGTTGTATGTTTCCCAAAGTCTCCTTGCATAGAATCACAGAATCAACGACGATCCTCTGAGTTAGTGATGCTTTGCTAATCCAGGAAAACTCAGCAGAGAGAAAAGGAGGGGGCAGAAGGCTGCAATAATCACAACTGCCTTACAATATAATTTACTGCTGAAGACCCAGCACTGGGTATTTCACTGCTCTGGGGTAAATTAACTGCTTTACAGATACACAAACTCCTGAGTACCACTGTCTGTGGTTTCCATAAAAATGAGGTTCTCATCCAGCACTCCCCCTGTACACGGCAGCTGTGCCAGCACTATATAAGCACAGGTAAATGCACAGTGTCTTAAAGGAATGCCACTCCAATGTTCCCTGCACCCCTGGTAGACACAGCCAATGGGTCTACCAATGCCAAGTCCCCAAATGCCTCCTGGATCTTCATTGTTTCTGCTAATCTGGGGGGAGAAAGAGGATGTGTTTATTCCCCAGAGAAGGAATAACAGCTCAGAAATTGCTTTGCAGAGGTGGAGTGATTTTCTGTGGAACATGCACAACAGAAAATGCTTTTTATCCTTGTAAGTCATGACAACTATGGTACCTGCTCTCTGAAAAGCAAACAACATCACCCTTAATGCAAGGGAAACACACTTATACAGTGCACAAAAGCAGGAGGTATAGAGCTTCAACTGCAGACACAAGCCCCATTCTCTAATAACACCTTGTGTGTGTACACTTGGTTTTGCATGCATCTTCATAGCATTCTGGTTTTATATGACATATACATAATTATATACTTGAGGACATATATCGAGTGCCCACTTAGAGTCACAGACCCACACCCCTGATCCCCTATAGCATACCCTGGTAAGGGGGACCCAGGAGGGCTGAGCTGTTCTGGTGTCCAGATACACTCCAGAGGGGCAAATCAGCCAGATACTAACATAGGGTAAGGTTAGTTTCCAATACCTAGATGCATTTTCCCACCTGGAATGCTTCAAGTGTGTGAAGACAGGCAAGGCTGATGTACTACTGCCATCAGCTCTGCGATTTTTACACTTCATGACTACTATTTTTCTGGCTACAAAGGAAAACATCTTTAGGGGTTAAAGGAATTTTAAAGGAAAACTTCATTTTTCAGAGTTTTTATTGTGTAGTGAAAGCACTATTCTAGAGGAATATTGGAGCTCTTTTTAGCTAATTTAAAGGAATCTTACCTTACCTTTTTTTAATGACTAGTTTAAATACAAGGTAGGTATTTTGCTCTTATTGAGCTGAAACATACTTAGGCAGACAAAGGATTTTATGATTCATTCTAATACACCAAAATCATACCTTGGTCAGATTTTACCTGATCGTACCCTCAGAGGTTTTCAGTCGGTGTCTTAAGCATCACATTAAAACTGAAACCAAACCAAAAGTCCCCTAAAAAAGGAACCAGCTTATGTTTTAACATTGGGAAAGTACTTACTATGCCATGGCGATTTGTGCATGTACAGGCCACAGCCTTAACTGGGCTCAGTTTTCGTCCCACTATACAAAAAAAGATGTGGATGGGCAGAAGATGGTCCAGAGAAGGACCATAAAGATGACCCAAGGGCTGGGAAGCTAATGAGGAATGGCTAAAGGAGCTGGGATTGTTCAGAGAAGCCTGGAGAAGGTCAGAGGAGACCTTATCATCACCATGTTCCAGTATTTAAAGAGTGGCTACAAAGAAGATAGAGACTCCCTTTTTACAAGGAATCCCATGGAAAAGACAAGGGGTGAGGAGCACAAATTACTCCTGGGGAGATTCCAACTGGAAGCAAGAGGAGAATTTTTCCTAAGGAAACCAGCCATTGGAATAATCTCCCCAGGGAAGTGGTGACTCCCCAGTGCTCGACACTGTTAAGATGTGGCTGGACAAGGTGCTGGGACATGTAGTTTAGATCATGCTCTGCCTAGAAAGGCTGAACAGGGTAAACCTTGAGGTCCCTTCCAATGTGAGATTCTGTGATTGAAATACTGGAGGATTCATATTTCAGACAATTTGCAGTACAGTAATCCTAATCATCTCCATCAGCAGCAATACCCAAAATTACTACTCTTTGCTATGTTTAAAGCGCTAAAGGCCATTCAGTCTTCATCCTGAATTAGCTCATTTGATGGAAAGAAGCTCTAACCTGTGGCAGAGGCCTCTGAGCCATTATGCCTCATAACCAAAGCCAAAACCATGTGGTTTGGGAGACAAACCTGCAAGCTTTCCATCCCATTTTACAGATAGAGAAAAGGGAGGGTAATGATTTGCCCAGGGCCACAAAGCCTGGACCAGAAGACACCAGCTCTCCAAACACCATGTGTTTTACCCACAGATTGCTTATTTTAGCTGCTTCTACTAGGCTGGAGGGCAATGCCAGCCACCTCGTAGGCTGACTGCAAGTTTACAAGAGGAATTGCCATTCTTCAGACAATGATTAATTGCTTCCCTCCCAGGCATTACTATTATTAGGACTATTAATAATCTGCATGCAATGTATGGGTGAGAAAATGGGTTATCACACCGTGCTCCTACTTGAAGTACATTAGGACTTTCAACAGATGGCTGATCACACAGGCATACTGGAACTTCCCCACTTCCAACCTCTGCTTGGAAATGCTCAGATTTGTCCTTCTAAGGCCCATTTTAAGCAGGGAATAAATCCAAGGTCCTTTTTTAAAATCAGAGTTTTATTTGTACATAGAGTTGTAAAACACATTATACATTGGGAGCTGTAAAACACATACTATGTCAATGTCTGCTTTGAGTTTTTACTGTTGAAGAGTTCCAAAGCAGGAGAAGCATGAACTGAATCAACTATGGTAGGTACATGGGGGATCTTCTTCCAAGTTAGCAGTTGCAAAGCACCCACGATTTTTACAGTCATTTGAATTTCTGGGGTCCTTCATTATGTTATTTACATCAGATGATATTTCTCTTGCTCCACTGATCAAGCAAATTTTCCCTAGGTTTTCCCAGTGATGACAGTTGTTCATTAGTTTCCTCACATGTATCCCAGATGTGTTGCTCCAGGCTTGAAGTAGGAGCTGAGCTACACTGTGATCCTCATAAGGGTTTCAATATACATACTAAGTGGACTCGTGAGGTGGGATGCAGAGGTGATAGTTAAGAAAATAGCATCCAATGAGAAATTAAATTGTATATAATGATTTTGAAGGGAAATAAATACATAAAGAAGTAGATGCAGGGAAGGAAAGAATCAATATTTTTCTTCTGAGATAAAGTTGCTCTCTATCTGGGGATGAATCCAGCAAGACAACTCTTGTGGATTAATTAAGTCAAAACACATTATCATCTCTGCTGGCCTACATTTATATCACCATGACTCACCGTGTATACATTATGGAGGGTAACGCAATGGAGCTGAGCTGCAGTTCTTCCCAGTGGGTAAATAAACTGTAATCAAGGGAAGCATCATATAGGTCTTTGGGTGCTGTGCTTAATTTTACACTCTGGTCAGGTAGAAACTGCCTCTAAAGGTTCACAGGGGCCACTCATGTTTCTAGCACATCCCTAAGTTAGCAGCCTTCAGGAGGCTTTAAAACCTGCCTCCTTGGTCAAATATTAAGTTTCTGGATTATGGGAATGCCTGGGGGGGAGGAAGAGGGAGAAGAGAACTTCTGAACCCCACAAAGCAAACAGTTTATGCTGTTCTTTTGAGGGATGTGCCTGTGAGACAGGGCTTATCAACAGGATTCCTGGTTCTAGCACAAAGTATCTTGATAAGTCTTGAAGTACAATCTTGCCATAAGCAGCTTTTCCTCTGGCAGCAGAAATGATTGAGCAGGTAGCTAATCCCTTCCTTTGCCCAAGACCCACCTGTTTATCACGACAGGGCTGGCTGAACACACATCTCATCACTGACTTTGGACAAGATCACTCTGAACCATTACACCTGCGATACTTTACAAGGGGATCATTTATCCCCTGCTCGTTTGGGTTTTTTTGTTTGGATGCTTAGGGGATTTTGTATAACTTTGTTATAAAGAGAACCAGGAAAAGCATTACATTAATGGTTAAAAGAGGGACAAAGAATGTATCTGGAGATAAATGTCTGTACAGTTTGGGTTCTTTTTTAGCCAAAGCTGACTTAAAAGCATCATCCCTACCCCACACTAGTTAGTCACATTGTTGTGTCACATTAATGTTTGTGGGATACAACCATGAACCAAGTCTAGAATAAAATACACTGGGAAACCAAAACACCTCACAGCTCCTTATGAGAGAAACCCACCATCCTGCTGCCACACAGGAAGGGTCAGTGGGCTCGGAGAGAGTAACACAGATGTGGAGTGGGGTGGTGATGATCCTCAAATCCCATCAGTGTGCACACCAAACCATGATTTACAGAGATAAGACCCAAATGGCTATTTCTGACTCACCCATCCGAGCCAGGTCGAGAAGGTGTGCTGTCAGAGGAGATGGAGGACACTGAGGCAACAGAGAGGGGTCTTGAAGATGATGGCATCGTGAAGGATCTCACCATAGACCTTGGCCGGCTGCCACGTCTGTCATCCAAACTTGAAAGCTGCAATGAAGAAACATGAGATCATGCTTCTTAAATCACAGTAGAGCTGATATCTTGTTATCAAAAGTAACATGGAGATGTTCCATGGCTTTTCTTCTATGGACAGTTTGATAGGATTTAATTATTCATTGTGCTTAACAACAAAGGAACAAACTCTAAAGAAAATCCATTTAAAGGACGAGGAAGAAATATGTAGATCCTCATAGGCATGTGTATAACTTTAATTATATTCCAATAATTCCTTTGTTTCAATGGCATTTTCATGGTTTTTTTACATCTGGACTTTGAAAAGGAGCTTTCTACAAATAACTTTGTTTTTCATGCATCTTCACATCTGAATTCACTGCCCTGTCAGTATATTTAAATGAAATAGAGCCTAAAAAAGAAAAAGAGAAGGAAAGATATTCAAAAGAAAGAACTTTATGTGAAGAGAGCCAATTTACAGAGTGACATCGAGGTGAAGAAGCAAATCTATGACAGGTTTTTGATGTCGTTTCAGACAATTTCAGAGTCCTGAATATTTATGCAAGCTTTGTTAGTCATTAATAACTGGTATATGCATAAAATAATTGAACTCTTTCAGTCAACAAATAAGAAGCTCATGCTGTTTAATTACAGGTATATTTTCCATCCTGTCAGCTCCTGGTAAATTGGCCTTGTACAAGGAAGACAGAAGTGATAATACTCCATCAATCCTGACAATTCTTACTGGTGGGTAGAGTGAAACGAGAAAGATAACACCACCTGAGGATGACTTTCCAGTGAAAGTCATGCTTTATTGAAATGACTGACACACAAGTATCATTAATGTCAATTATTCCTGCTCTCCTTGGGAATAAATTGCTATTAGGACTTTTCTCCTCTTAAATATATTGGCAAGATGGGATTTGAAGGGCTACAAATAGAACACCGCTTCAAAGGGTACCATGAAGGCTTGCACATTCCCCATAAGATCTCGCTGTTCCCATTAAAAAAAGTCATCACTGCAGACAAAAGTGAAAATAAAGCTCTGAAAGAAGGCCCATCATAGAATCATAGAATAGTTTGGGTTGGAAAGGACCTCAAGATCATCCACTTCCAACCCCCCTGCCATGGGCTGGGACACCTCCCACTAAACCATGCCACCCAAGGCTATGTCCAACACAGCCTTCAACACCACCAGCGATGGAGCATTCACATCTTCCCTGGGCAACCCATTCCAGTGCCTCAGCACCCTCACAGTAAAGAATTTCTTCCACACATCCAATGTAAACTTTCCCTGTTTAAGTTTGAACCCGTTACCCCTTGTGCTATCCCTACAGTCCCTCATGAAGAGTCCCTCCTCAGCATCCCTATAGGTCCCCTTCAGATACTGGAAGGCTGCTCTGAGTTCTCCACGCAGCCTTCTCTTCTCCAGGATACTTCACTGGCATACACTATTCCACTGAGGTTTTGGGCACTCAGAGAACATTACTTGGCACTTCGTTGCTGTCCTGTCTGCTGCAGCATCTTTCTTGCTAACCCTTTAGCCCAGGATCTCTGCATCTCGTAGAATCCCAGCCTGGTTTGGGTTAGAAGGGGCTTTAAAGCTCATCCAGTTCCAACCCTGCCACGGGCAGGGACACCTTCCATAGAGCAGCTTGCTCCAAGCCCCTGTGTCCAACCTGGCCTTGAACACTGCAGGGATGGGGCAGCCACAGCTCCTCTGGGCAGCTCACTGCACAGAAAGCAGAAATTCCCTCCCTCAGTGTATCCTGCACCATCCATCCCTCAGAATAAACCTCTGTGGGATTTTCCAGAGATAATCTGAAACCAAATTCATACCATGTTTACACTGAGGGGATTGACATAACATCCATAAACTCAGTGGCATGTGCCCATTAGTGACCATAACTGGAACTGGATGAGGAGAGAGCTCTTTGAAGGCAGTTTAGGCACATCTTGGTTGCTTCACTCTTTTTAGAATCAGTTTAGCGACTGCTGCTCATTCAGGGGCAGAAGTAACAGTGAAGAACTTCTAATTGGTATAATTTTCCATTTTTCTATTCCTTAATCATTCATTTCTTCATTTACTAATGACTGGATTGTGATGGAGCTCCTGTCTGATATCCTTGCCTTGGAAGGTTTAAGGATGGGAAGGCAGGAAGGGCATGAAAAGGGTGCAAAGGTCCTCTATGACCTCCCTGTGCAATTGTGCCTTAGACGCTGTTTTCAGGCAATAGATGAAAACCACAACTGCAGATGTTTTTAGCTTCATGGCTGCAGAAGGTAATCTTCAACATCTGAGCCCATGAAGTATTATCTGTCTCAATGTGCATGTGAATTGACACAGCACCTCCAAAAATGATGATCCAACCCCAACTCGGGCAGCCATGCAATGTAGCCTTCTCGTAAGGAAGCCACCACACACTAGATCATCTTTAAGGCCCCTTCCAACACAAACTATTCTGTGTTTCTACAATTCCAAGTTCAGCCAAAACCCCTTGCAGCAAAGGAGGGACACCAGAACTTCCTTACACTTGCAATATGCCAGTGGCAGGCTATGGCCACCATGGCACCCTGTGGTGCCATCCTCCTGCCCACGGGAGTGGAGTGAATGGGGTGTCCCTGTGCTGAGGGGGGGACCTGCAGAGCCATAAGGCAGGAGAGGATCCAGAACTCAACATCACAGGGCTGATGGAGGAAGCTAGATGTCTACCAAGTCATCCTAGCACTGTACCATACACCTCCATGGTAAGAGAACAGATGGGTCACTTCTCATAAACCTATGTGCTTTCTTTTCTGGAGCAGCGAGAAGAGATGCACTGCATATGCAGGTTTCAAATACTGCTGTCATTCCACAAACCTAAAGGTTATAGCACTTTTACAACACTGCTGTCACAGCTTCCAGCAGAGAGAGATAAAGCTCACCCTAGCGGCCCTGAGTATATTCTTAGGACACCAGCTCCA
This sequence comes from Forpus xanthops, assembly GCA_032466535.1. Classification (NCBI taxonomy): domain Eukaryota; kingdom Metazoa; phylum Chordata; class Aves; order Psittaciformes; family Psittacidae; genus Forpus; species Forpus xanthops. Next base: position 15,497 of record JASSUY010045429.1, read on the forward strand.
CGTAGTCAGTCCTAGAGCTACTCTAACCATTGAGGGTGCTGAGGCGCTGGCACAGGGTGCCCAGAGAAGCTGTGGCTGCCCTGTGTCTGCAGTGTTCAAGGCCAGGTTGGACACGGGGCTTGGAGCAAGCTGCTCTAGAAGAAGATGTCCCTGCCCATGGCAGGGAGTTGGAATTGGAGGAGCTTTAAGGTTCCTTCCAGCACAAACCAGGCTGGGATTCTATGAATTATGCAGCTGTACGCTGGCTTTTGGCCTTCCTCCCCGATGGATAACACTCAAATGCAAAACCGATGCCCACTGGAAAAGCCACCAAATACTTGGTTGCACCTTAATGATGAAGCAGCAACTGAAAATAGGTTGTTGGAATGTCAAAAACAGGAACTCCAGCAGTATGAAATCCCATTAAGTAGGCATTTAGGGTGGTACCAGAGTATGTAAGGCTGCATGAAACTCTAGAGCAGCACAGCTCTCTTGTCAAAAGGAATTACATCTATGGAAAGGTGACATTCAGCTCTAGGAGAACCATGCTATAGAGGCAATTTTATTCTATTTTGTTTATTTTAAAGCCATTTCCTTAAAACCTGACGAATTATCTTGACTTCAGGCAATTTAGGAACTGTTCCCATGCTGGGAAATGAAAGCACTAAGGCTTTCTGAGCATCTTTAATAGCATCCACTCAGTACTTAATAGTCTGATGACCACAGATGGGAATTATAATAGAGAAGTACACAACTGCCTGGAATTCCAGGGAATCCCACGTATCTAGGAAACACAAAAGTAGCAGATAACTTACAACAGCGCGAACCCCATATTGCTTTTCCACTTTGTCTTTCAGCTGCCTGAAGCAAGCCTCCATCCGCTCGTGGAACGGCCGCAGTGCCTCCGTCACCTTCTCCCCATGAATCCGGATGCCTTCTGCCAGGAATGGGATCTGGAAAGCAGAGTTATGCTGCTTCAGTCTGCCTGGTCCTTCCTAAGGGAAGGGTTAGGGCGAGACTCCCACGTATATAGCAAGAGGAGTGAAAGAGATCATGTAAGAAAAATAATGATGATAATGATAATAATGATAACATAACAGTAATAACAACAATAATAACATCAACAACAACGATCACAAAACTTGTTAAGTCTGGAGAAGAGAAGGCTCCTTAGGGAGAGATCTCAGAGCAGCTCCAGTGCCTAAAGGGGCTGCAGGAAACATGGAGAGGGGCTTTGGACAAGGGATGGAGGGACAGGA
>JASSUY010045431.1:4838-20434 GCA_032466535.1 Forpus xanthops
GTTAAACTTCATCAGGTTGGCATCAGCCCACGTCACAAGCATGTCTAGGTCCCTCTGGATGGCATTCCTTCCCTGCAGCGTATCAATGGAGCCACAGAGCTCCGTGTCATCAGCAAACTTGCTGAGGGCGCACTCAATCCCACTGTCCATGTCACTGACAAAGACGTGAACAAGACCGGCCCCAATACCGATCCCTGAGGGACACCACTTATTACTGGTCTCCAGCTGGACATTGAGCCATTGATCTGGGTTCTGCAGGCAGTGACTGTGCAGGACTGCGTGCCCTGGTCTTGTGCATTGCCTCCTTCTTCACCCTAGCACAGAAATGCACTTGTACATCATAGTGCTGGTGAGAAAAAAAGAGGCAAGTTGAAAATCTTCAGCAGCTTTGACAGCACAGTTGCCTGGAAAAGCAGCAATTTGGTAATTCTCTTAGGAGGTGATGGGCACTGCTGCTGATGCAGGCAGTAGCCCTAAATACTTTCAATTCTACTCAAATTAAATAGGGAAGATCCCTTACTGCAGATGCAGTCATTCTTTAATTCTGTGCAGAGAACTTCTTTGATACCAAGCCAGTTCCCCTGCAGGTCAGTAGGAGCTTGAGTACACAAGCTGACTGATGCATTTGGCTCATGAAGTTTACTAAATGGAAACACAGAACTTCAGACTGCAGAATCCTGTCAGTAGATTTAACCTAGTTTTAAATTCACCTTCTGCCCTGTCAGTTTTCTCTCTCAGCCGCAGGCCAGGAGATGCTGCTTGCCCATCCTGTATGGCTGCATTTCCTGCGGCACATTCCCTTGCATCCCATGGGTACCAGCCAGCTATAGATGTACTACTCATACATATGGGTGGTATTTTCATGTGGAAGGTATTAATCAAACATTCATGTTGGGCTGGTCACTAAACATTTTAGAGCAAGTATCTTGACATAACATCAGCAGCTCAATGCTTACAGAAGATGAAACATTGGTTCTGCGTCATTCTTGCTATCACTTGGGTATAAATACATTGGTGTAATTGAGTTGAGGGAAAAAGAGTCTTCTGAACTGCCTGTGCCATACAGTTCTGGAATTAACTTCCAGCCACAGCATTTTAAAATCTGTGTAATTGCTCAAATTACCCCAGCACGTCATGTAACACCTTGAAGATTGGGTTCTTAAGGATTATCTTATACTCAGTGAATTAAATAGAACCATATATTGATTTTTAGGCTCTGAACTTAATTTCTTTGTCATTTTTAAGGCATTTAGAGTGACAGACACACTGATGTTTGCTGTTATAGCAGTGACATTATTCACAATGCTGTTTAGTGTATACTGTAGAAGTAAGTGAGCAGTTTGTGCTGAAAATGGCCATGGTTAGAGGATATGTGTGGGGCGGGGGTATTTAAATGCAATTTTATATGCTTTAAAAGTAAGATTCTGACTGCTCAGTATCGTCTGTCCTATAATAATTTTAATGCATTTTCTGCAGTGCCAAGGAGCTCTAGACACCCATGTGCCTTTCATAAAGCAAGTACAATCAGATGATGTCAGGTCCTGTTCCTTCTCTTACTAAGTTGTACTAAGGGAAAATGATATTTATACCTGTCTGTGACAAGGCGTAGTGACCACCATGGGTTTTCACCAGGAATCTAGCGTTTTGAGAACACAAGTTTAAAGGAGAACCCAAGTGCTCTTAATGCCAAAAAAAGAAAAATGATAGTTAAAGCACACTCTTCTACTGAAAAATGACCTGGAGTTGTCTCAAAAGTTCAAGTTTCCATCATTTCTGCCCTAGTGTCTACAGTGCCACCAGGTAAATACAGGAAAGCTGTTCAGTGGCTTCACACTGCACAGACCTTGTCACTGCCCTTCCTAAGAGCCGCAGATGTCTCTGCACAGTTTGTGGGCACGTTGGAACAAGGGATGACAGGTACTGTGACACAGTCAATATCTGGGAAAAACAAATCATTTGTTGAAACTATTTGAAATAGAGCATGAAATAAGTCTGTGAAAAACAGTCCAGTGAAAATATTTATTTTTACATGTGAGGTGAATTGCCTTCAATAGACATTCCCTAAATACTTCTTCTAGGCACCTAGTTGGGCTTTGACATCCACCCAGGTCATCCTGAGGTTTTGGCTTTGTCATTTCAGGGAAAAGATGTCCCTACACCTGGGGGAACTTGTGGAACTGATAGAGAGCAGGGCACACAATACAGCCTTGTTCCTGTTATCTGTCCTCTCTGTCACAGTGTCAGCAGTTCATCTGCACAGCACCAGCGCAACTGAACGGGCCACTGCAGCTTGTAAACACACCCGAAACTTCTCTAGATAACCACACAAGTCTGAAGGCTTCATGCCCTAACCCCCGGCCATTGTTTAGTTTGCAAGTATCATCAGAGCAAGAGCAGTTTGAACATATAAAATGTTAAAAGTGTGAATTGGTGGGAGAAGACAATGCCTCTATTTACCACTGCCAGCCCTTGGAATGCCCATGAGTAATTTATACCATTGTGTTCTGTGGAACATTGTTCTGTTATTCAGTCCTTGTGGTTTTCACACTCCAGCAATAGCCTTCTTTCTCCTGATGCTCCTGCTCTCCTGCTCTGATCTGTTTATTTGGCAACAGCAGGAAAAATGTATTTGCACTGTAGTACCAGACATACACTTCAAAGAAAAGTTTAATGGGGATGGCAGATCTTTTCCTGTGCTAGACTCATGCTGGATGGACAGTATCTTTAAGGTGCAGACATGTGGAGCAAGAAGGAGATGGTAAGGTTTGTTTTCATAGCCACTTTGTAAGTAAAGTATGCAGTGTGGCTTTAGATCTACTACACTTGCTCAAATACAGGATCACAGCCTAAAAACACTCAAGGTAAAACATTTTTTCCTGAAGTATGTTGAGATTGCTACATAAGAATAGTGGCTGGACTCCCCCAACATGTTCAGGATTGGGCATATTATTAGGTACATACCATGTTTGCACACAGATTTTTATAAATGTTTACCCAGAAATCTGGAATACTGGGGCTTTTGATCTGATGTCAAAACATGCAGAAATTGGCTGCAGTTATTTGTATTTTTGAATCCCTGTGCATCATCACCACATGTGGTGTGAGACACTCTGAAACAGGAAACACTGCCTGTTACTTGGCATCCTGGTGTAAAAGTGCATGCATGCAGCAACACAGCAGCTAGGCCTGGGAGAGGAGCTCCTGAGCAGTGCAGGTGGCTCAGGTAGCTGCTTTCCACACAGATAATTAATGTGTACAAGTAGCTGCTAATTGCACATTTCAGGAATGATTTATGAGGTGGCAGAGGGGAAAGAGGGACACGATCCAATTTCTTTGGGAACCTCTGCCATTCGTACAATGGTATCAGCACAGCTGTAAGATGGGACATGATTAATGAACAGTGGGCAAACACACCACCGTCCTGCGGGATACTGCTTGCGTGACGCCTGTCAAAATAGAAAGTGGCACTGAGCGCGGCGACCGGCAGCAAACAGTGCAGAGTGGGAGCTTTGTGCCTTGTAACTCACTAATTCACTTGGATGTCAGGCCTAACACCAGCCATGCCTCTGAAACAAGTTTGTCTGTGTCCATCAGAACAATTATTGGTGTAATGCGGACGATAATCGTTGGCTTGTTATGACCAGGTTTGTGTTTATGCACCAACAATTGCAGGTATTTATTTTCTCTGTAGAAGGACAGGGGAAAACAAATTAGGCAGTGACTGGTGTTTATACAGGGCATGAAATCTAGACTTAGGAGCATCTCTGTTAAATACCTGCCTCTAGTCTTCTCTCTTGACTGCTGCCTGGGAACACGTTTTGCCCACTGACATGTGCCCCTCTTTCTGCTATCTGACATGCACCACCCAGAATAGGTGTGCAGAACCACTGCCTGTCTTTGCTTAGCAAGAGTGATGTGCACATCCCTGTGTTTATTGTACCTTCTTATCTGAGCTAATGATAATACGAAGAAATATGATACTTGTGCTGGCATTTCTGGGGACAGATTAGCGTATCGGTTTGCTGTGCTTCTGTAATGCTGCTCTGCTTTATCTTTGAGAAGATTGTGAATAAAATTCAAAAGTTCACCCTTCTTGAAATAGTAAGTGCGCATGTAGTCACTGCTGTGAGGAACCGGCATTCCGTGTTTCACTGGGGAGGAAGGGAACATTCTGGTCACTTTTCTCAACAGTTTTAAGTATCGGAATGCTACTGAGTGTTTTGCACTGTTTTTGAAACTATTTTATGAGGGATACACCTCAAGCTATGTAACCAAAGTCTCTGTTTGCTTGCTTTTATATAATGTAGTATTTTTAGGTTGCTTCAGTTCAACATAAAGAATGAATACATTTATTTCTGTCTTTTTTAGCTTTTAGAGTTTGACAGAGAGCTGTCAGTCTTTAAAGACAGATTGTATGAACTGGACATCTCATTTCCTCCCAGGTAAGATTCATTTATAATCCATTTCTTTAATTAGCTAAAAAGCAATTGTTGCTAGCACTGTAGGTAAAGTGTGAGTGTTCCCATACGTACTGTAGCAATGATAATGCTCTTTATTCCTTTCATAAACATTTGGCCTTCCCACATCCCACCATCATGGTGCAGTTGCATGCCAGCAGTGCGCTGCAGCTCCTCGTTCAGGTGATCCTGTCCTTCAGAGCTGCTCTTATATCAGGCATGACGTGATTGTGTGCTGAGAAACGTGCAGCTGCTTTGAAGCACTGGACCCAGATAACCTGTTAGCACACTTGATTGCAACCATAAATGCAGTCATTACCTTAAGTTGTTGAAAAGTGACTGACAGCAGTGGTGCTCTCTGGGAAAAGACGGGGGGGGCAGATCCCAATGCTGTTCCTCAAGAGGGACCAAGAGGAGTATTAGGAAAGAGGACAGGAACTTGGATGCTGCTTTTCAGTTTCAATAAGCGCGGTATATAGCTATTTGAGTATTTTGGCCTTTTAGTGCACATGCATGATTTTAATGCATGTATCCCTTCCATGAATTTTAGCATGAGTAGACAAGCATTGCTGTCATACAAACCCAAGGCTTTTGCAAATGCTGGTCCTGGCTGGAAGAAATCTATGAAAAATTTGGTAATTTTAAACATGTGTGGCCTCCTTACACAGAATGAAGAAGTCAGATCTCACAGAAATCATAGATAAACCCATACATTTTATATACTTTTTTACTTAAATATTGCTGGTTTGTTCTTTATGGATGGGAAGAAAAGTATGATGTTTTGGCGTGCACCAAGAAAGAATTTGGGAAGCTTGCCTTTTCATTATCATAATCTCATTATTTCTCAGCAGCCAGCTGCGATACTGATTATATTGATCCCTTGGGACAATGGAAGTATGCATGGAGAGGTTACCGCTGCTTGGAATTGTTCCTATTCATTCAGTTCAGTAGCAGAGGTCCAGCAGTGTATACGGCTCCAAGTGTATTTTGTGAGCTGTGTTCCTGGTCAGGGTAAAGGAGGCAGGGGGAAATAAATAACGAGTTTTTTACCAGAAATACTCTTCTGCTTAATCTCACCAACTTCAGTGCTTTCAGGCAGAATGAGGTTGGGCAAAACCGCATTGCTGCATGGATGGATTGCAGATGCTCCAGATGTTTTTAGCAATATAGTTTGGTGTTACTCTGCTCTCAAGCAAAGATTAGGCATTTGGTGCAAGTAGTGTTTGTATCAAACCTTTACTTTTGATCTGTCTGAAACGATGCCAAGGTATAAACGCTTGAAAAAATTATTTTCACTGACATGTCCAAACCTCAGTAGGGATTTCTGTTACCATTTTAGTGGCTGAGTTTGTTGCAAATTGCAGCTAAACTGGATACAACCCAGGATTTACCTCACAGCTACCAAGGGCCATGGCCTGTGAAGCTGTGGGCAAATAATAAGTGAGCTTTCCTCCCCTTTACATCCAGTTGGAGCAAGTAGTGATGAAAGACATCCACAAGTGAAATAGAGGTGGAACAAAAGCTGGAACTTCTGTACAGGATTCACCTGGAAGCTGCTGATGTTGCAGTAAAAGCAGCAGCAAGCTTTGGGGGGATGGATGGGGAGGACCCTATAAACAGGAGCAAGAGGAGGTAAATGAAATATTAGTCAACTGCACTGGTACCTCAGTATCTGAGTACTTTGGCACAGAGAATGTACATCCAGATGATGTATTTCAATACCATTAACATTTAAGCTACTGTATGCCATATAGGTCTGTTGCTGTCTAGAACAAAATATTAAATGAAGTGCTACACTGTAGATGAACCCCTGGTAAAAATATAAGACCACATGATAATGTTCCATTCCAGGAATCCTGATGGATGAAACATAGATTTTGACTTTGTCTAATTGATATAATGAGTGAAATGAAAGGAATACCCTATAATAAGAGCTAAGTATCATCTCCCCTCCCCTGCCCACATGCCCACAGACTTCGCTAGGAAACCACAGGAGCAGCTTTCTGAGGCCATAGTGCTGTCATCAAAGAGGGCAGTCACCAACTTCTGGTGGCAACTTATCCCCTTCTGTCTTAATTTTATTATTTGGTCTTGTTTGCTTGCAAAACTGAAGCCAAATCTAGTTTATATCCTTATTTTGGTTTGCACACACCTCCAATATTAGAGATGAAATATTACATTAAGTACAGCTTTGGCTTGCAGAGTTAAAGTCAAGGCAACTGAGCCCTAGCTGTCATTGACCAGCATTACAGGACACGATGGACTCAGGTCATGCATTCAAGTCTCCTTGCACCCCCAGAGCCAGAGACCATTGCACACCCACTCTCAGTGTGATGCCTGCCATGGGCATGTGAAGATGGCTCTGCAGGAGCAGCATCCTGTCTCCAGACCTGAGATATCCCTATCTCAGAGCAGCTGAAATAGCTGCTGATAATCCTGCCAAGGGAAGCAGCCATCAGTCACATGACTCTTGCTGCTCGTCTTCCAAATAGGATGAAAACCCAAGATGCTGACCACTTCTTGCCATCAAAGATCCCATAACATTTTTGCAAGAGCATAAATGTTGAGACAGATGTTGTGGCCAAAGTCCCAGTAGTTGGATTCCACCTCTCCAAATGCACTGATACTCTAGCTGAATTTGGTGGTGTTCTTCACTTCCTGCCTCAAACCGCTGCACAGCATGCTGATGCTGTGCTGTTTGCTGCTGCCCTGCAGCACTGAGGGATGCTGAGCTCAGCAGTTGTCTGCAGTCCACAGCTCCTGAGCTCTCTCAGATGCTTGCAGGAAAAGATCTGCACTGCTGAGGTAGAAGCAGACACTCTTGAGCAGGGTCCCTCTCCAGATAGAATCATGGAATCACAGAGTGGTTTGTGTTGGAAGGGATCATAACGCTCATCCACTTCAAACCCCCTTCTTACAACTAAGTAATAGTAATAATAAGAAATAGTAGAGATTTTTTTATATAACAAAAACTGACACCTCCTTTGTGGCTTGGAGGGGATGCTAACATTGAGTTTATGCAACACAAACTTCCTTTGAACTGAAGTAGAGAGTATGGATAAAATATGAGACTATTGCTACAAATACAAGATGTAAAACCAATGAGCTAAACTCATGCACACACAAAGAGCAAATTGGCTGTACATTGGAGTGCTTTTTTCACCATCCCTCCTCATGTTTGGGAACATTTGGTACAAGAACCCTGCTATCTTCTCTAGTCCTTTCACAGGAACCAGGCTCAGTAAGAGTCCTGCCTAAGCAAAGTGCTGCAGGACTGGATTCATGGTGGTTATAGTTACTGCGGGTCAGTGTCCTGGTTTTGTTCACAAAGCTGAGTACATTGATTTCCCTGGAAGATACAGTATGATTTTTTTTCTGTATTACAGTAATGATCACAATGCACTATTAACTGCAAAACTAGGTATTCTGCATGGGCAAAAGACTGGTGTTAATATAGGACATTTTCCTTTTAACTTAGAACCTGTTCACACATGCAAGAAAGAAATGAAGTGTACAACCTAAATGTCTTGGTTTCACTTCCTAATAGTTTTTTGTCTATTTCCCCCTCATTTTTAAGTTCTTCTGGGGAAAAGAAAAATGAATCTATGTCTTACCATGTCTCAGTTACCTTTATGTACTGCTTGTAAATACGAGCATGATATATATTAGTCATGTATCTCGTCACATGAGATTGTGTATGATCAGTCCTTCATATTTAGAAACTGCTTGTTTAAGCTTCTTGGTATTCTTAGCTGGAAAACACATGGTGCATCCATTTGTTCTGCACATGCAGCAAACAAAGCCTTTTTCACTGGGGGAGAGGCCAAGAAAGCTCCAGTGCTTTTTGTGTCAGGCTTATGGGCTTCATTAGTGAGCATTTTGAGGTCAGTTGTAAGCAATTGTAATGATAGCCTTGAAGCAGCTTTTCAGAATTTGTTCATATGTGATACTTTAATTGTGGTCCATTTATTCAGTCTGTGAATTTCTCTCTACTTCTGTTCTTAATCCATGATGTTATGGTCTCACACCATGGGATGCTGGCCAACAGTTGAAGATGGAGTATCTCGGCTAAAATGGCACTGAATACATCTAGTTCTACATTTAACATCTCTCAAAAATGAATGACCAGTTAGGACCATTTTCTCTTTCTTTCATTTACTTCATCGTTTGTGCATACAGTGAATTGCCTGATTTGCACACAGAGCTCTACACATCAATGGCATGCTTGCATTCCTGTCTTAATTGTAAATTTTTTCCTCTGAAAGAACGCTTGATATTCAGAGTGCTCTTGAGATAAATAGAAAAAGTCACAGTCCTTTGAGTTGCAGCTGACTAAGTTTCTTATAAGTTCATTTTTTATCAGCATGAATTGTTTATTCTCTGGACTTTATCACAAGATTGTACCAGCATGCTGCCATAGCTGTCCTGGCATTGGAAGCTTCACTCCTTGGAGTCAGTGGTGCTTTTGTGGTTAATTTCAGCGGGGCCAGAATTAGACCCTAAGCAGTTTTAGTTTGTTTTCATGACACTCCTAAAGCATCATTGCACCATGATCCAGACACCTCAGTTGTGAATATGCATAGGTAGAAACACACTGCCCTGTTACTAACCCATGACTTAGCTTGCTTCCTTGCATGGTGCCAAATGGAGCATGGTATCCCCCCATGCTGGCTAGGGACCCAGCTTGTCCAGTCTTGGACAACCAACTCCAATTCTTCATAAGAGGACCATGGTTCAAAGGAAAACCACTGGTTTTGTAGAATAAGCATGAGGAAAGTCCCAGTTAAAATAATCATAGGATCATAGAATAGTTAGGTTTGGAAAGAACGAGGGGACAGCTAGCTGGACAGATGCATAGACAGGATGGGGGAGGGAATGGGACAGAGGTTCAGGGGAGCAACAAAAAATAGAATCATAGAATACTTACAGTTGGAAAGGACCTTAAGATCATTCAGTTCCAACCCCCATGCCATGGGCAGGGACACCTCCCACTAATCCATGTCACCCAAGGCTATGTCCAACCTGGCCTTGAACACCGCCAGCGATGGAGCATAAGTAAGAAACCAGTCTGTTTTCATGGTGCCAGCTATTACAGTGAATGCATGAGAGACAAAGCCTTCTTTTGAGAGGAAATCCTGGAGTTAAGCTAGCTCTGGTCAAAGTGGTCATCAAGAATTACTGACAGTGAGGCCAGTCCTCATTTCTCATGCCTTTGCCCTCATTCCTGCTTATTTCATCAGCACCATCACATGTTTGTGCACAGTACAGATCTCCTCTTCAAGACTGAAAACTTGTTCATATATAGTAGGTGACCAGAATTCTTTTTCTCTTATAGTGTTTTCTCAGTTATGACTGTACAAGTATTTCAGGATTTAATTTTTTAATCTGAGACTATATTTACAAAAAATGAGGGTAAATATCTTGCTGTTTTAGAAGCTATGTGGAACTTCTGGTATCCTCGAAGTGCTCATGTGCTTCAGAGTCCAGACTGAAGAAATAATCAAATCTGGTTCTTGCATATTCTCAGTTTTCACTTAAAATTATGAAAAAAAAAAAAATCTCGAGAAGGCATTTGTGTACATTGCTGTGTTTGTTTTATATTACTATATCTGCATCTTTCAGAATTAATTTCTCTGTCTCTTCTCCTTAATTTGAAATGAAGCCATGACAGATAGGAATTTATTTTCATACTGGTAAGAATTTTCTTAAAGGAAATCACTACACTTCATTCTTTGGATGAATGTTCCCTATAAGCAAGTCCTTGTCCAAAATTCTTACACTCCTTTTTAAAAGTCAAAATATCTTCCCATGAAGCACCATAAGTTCTGCATAACATCCCATTGGCTTGGAACTAGATGATGAGTAAGGTCCCTTCCATTCCAAACCCTTCTGTCATTCTATGATTAGTAAGAAAGCCAAAACAAAAGTCATTTTTAATGCTTTCTTATAAGGTGATAAAATACACCCTTTAGAGTATAAGAACATGCAAATTGTGTTACACAAACCTTCAGATTCTGCTTACCTTTTCATTTAGGGACCTAAAGTTCTTAATGTAAGACCTTGTTTCCAGTTTCTCGTTACACTGAGATAGCATTTCAATAGAAGTACTAATAGAAGTGTTGACTTACTGAGTAATTTTCTAACTACAAAATGCCATAATGAGATGTTCAAATATTTCTCTGGTGATTTGTTCTTCTGCACTGTATTCACAGCTGTGATTTCATTGTGCTCCTCCTAGTTCATGCACAGTTTGCTTTTTCTATAGTTTGTTGTCTTTCTTTTCAGATGATTATAAACTACAATCAGTAAGCAGGGAGAGCACTTAACTCTTATCACCACTTAGAGAAAACATCTCAGGAATCATTATTCACAGGTCTTGGCAAAAAAATTGGCTGTTCGTATATTTCCAACTACTGTATCATTCTTTTTAATACCAGCTTTTAGAAAGTGAACTTTATATTAACCTTTTCTTAGTTTCTTTCTAACGGTTCCTAGAAGGAAATTTTAGTTGTAGTATCAAATAAAAAGTCACTTTTTAATTCTGTAGAGAGTGGAGACCCTGTGCAGAGTCAAAAATACTTCAAAATTATTTCTTTGAAGCTACTGACTTCTTGCTTGTCCCTAAGCAATAGTTCAGATAATCCTATAAGGAAATTGAAATACAGGGGCCTCTGTCCTCACATCGCTCTATTTGCCAGGTCTAGACTGCCATGGAGAAAACAGGAGCATCACTCTACCACTGTCTTTTAATGTTTGGTGTTTAAAAGAGGAATGAGACCAAACTGATGCCCTCCATAGCAAGTTAATGCAAGTCATTCACATTTCTTGATTCTTTTGAGTGATCTTAAAGCCTCTGTGAGAAGGTGTGTTGGCTATCCATTGCGAAAAGCTGCATAAAAACACAGTGTAGCTAAATCAATATAGCCTTGTCATCCTGGCTTAAATCACTAAAAACCAGGACAGACAATTCTGTATTTAGATAAGCTATTTTTTCAAGGCTTCATAAGTTTATAATGACCATTAAAATTTATTGCGGGTTGAAATATGATACGAGATTTTTCAAAAGAAGAAGTAAAATGCTTATTCCCTTTGGTCCACAGCAAAACTTTGGAAGAAAAGCATCCTGTCAGGCTGTTGCATGAGTATTTACTTACCCATATAGCATATCTGCTTGGAGGTACTCCTTTAGAATACAACATGCACAAGTTCAAAAACACAAAGTATGAAGGGAGAAGATGCTGCCACCCCATGGCCCACCACCCACCTGTGAGTGGAGCAGCAGAGATTGGTTCGCCTTCCAGGGCCACTTCTGCATTTCACAGGAAACAGTCATTGGATAACATACAAAAAGCAGTTGTAAGAGTGGAGACCAGAGGCTCAGCATGGTTGGTAAGACAGCAGGTGAACGAAGATTTTTAGAATTACCATTTTGGCCTTAGCTGGGTCTAAGTTAAATTGAAGTTCTTTGATTTTATCTAGCCATTAATCCATAATTTGACTTTTCTTTTGCCCTTTTGAACAGCAGTTCACTTTTAAGTTTTCAAATTTCTAATCAAATGGCATTTGTTGGATTATACCCAAATACATTTATATTTTTAATCATACATTAACTTTGGTAGATTTAGATAGGAATTATATATATTATAATAGTTCCATGAGAATTCATACTTACAGTGTATTATAGTTACGAATGGAATTTGTAGCTGTGAATGAAATAGTATTAAAGCAACACAGTGAATTCATGTTAATGTATATGCAGGATCTTGATGGACTCCCTGTTAGTCGTGGTTAGCTTCAGGACTCTTCCCAGTCTACTCTGTATGTGGGAAGGATTCCAAAGCCAGTTTGAACCCTTCCACCAGCCCCATCTAGAAATAGCATTTCTGCAGGCTTACTTATGGAGCTGAAGACCAAACAAAGCAAAACTATTGTTCTTCTCCAGTGCGAAACTGTAATGTAGGTTAAAACCGTGTGCCTGCTTGATCTGACATGGATTCTTTATCCTGTCCTGTGTGACTGTCCTGCTGTGCACGCAGGAAGCAGTGATCAGGCTGTCACTCCTCAGAAATGCTCTGAACAGAGTCTTTACGGGGCATAGTACTGACAGCCTTATTAGGAAGGCTGTCTCTTATCTCCTCTTATCTCATCTCTGTTCAGCAGGGCACTTGATATCTCAGCATTTTTCTAAATTCCTCTTCAATTCTGAGTTCCTTTTAGTTCTTTATATGCTTAAGTTGTTTTGGTGTACCATACTGTGTAACCCATGCATCCTAAAGAGGCTTGCTAGTGATGCAGTAAGTGAACTTCCAAGGAAAAACCTCTCAGCCTCCTACCTGTTGACATGTAAGTTCTGGAGCCACTCCACCCCCAGCACATTCTTACACTTTGTGTTTGAGACCACCAGAAACCTGCAAAGGAGAGCTGTAGAAGCAGCCAGAGTCGGTTGTTCCTCTCCCCAGTCAAGAGGTCGGCCTCTGCAAAGCCCACCCTTTCCCTCTTTATCATCCCTGGGGCTGAGAAAAGAAGTACCAAACCACACTGCCTTTCACAACAGCAGGTCCTTCCTCGATCCTCCTGAGCTGTGCCAAAAGCAGGGGCAGGCTGGAAGAGGGATCACAGCTTGGTAAGAAATCAGGCTACAGTACAAGTCTGCTGTCTTCGCACAGAATATAAAGACCCCTTCTAACAGGGTATTTTTCAGACATTATTCACCCTTTCCTATGCTCCAATATTTTGAGGCCTTTTACTTTATATAGTGAATATTCATGTTTTCATCTCATTACCCTTTGTAATCTAGTGTAACCCATGGCAACCTTAGCCATTGGAGACTAAATACAATTCAGAATGTTAAACTCTATAAGCTCTGTCAGTCACTTGCTGGACAGCCTGGTGTGAGCAAATAGCAAGCCCAGTGTGAGGCTGGAAAAGAGCTTGCAGTAGGTCAGCAATCACTACAAAAGGCAGTAGGTGTGAAAAAAAGAAGTAACGACATTGTAGTCAGTCAATATACAGATGGGCAACTGTTGCCTTTATCACTGCTCTCCATTAATTATTATAATTATTCTTGTAGCTGTTGCACAGCAAAGATAGGAGCTGACTTTAGCAGGAGTTCACACCCACCTACAAGGTTTGCTTTCAGATAAGTCTGCATGCACAGTAATCTCATGTATTAATCATTCTCTTAAAGTGACCTATTCTTGTTTGTTGTTGCATTAGGCTGTCATGTAATTTGCTGATTGGACATATGTTTGTGTCCTAGATATCCTTCATATGATACTTTTCTCAAGCAGACCCTCTGCATTGGCAGTATCTTACCTTTGGCACCTCCCACCAGGAGACAGGTTGAATCTCATTTACTCTTGGAACAGTGTTTCTCCTTTGGAATTCTCTCTGGCTGCAGTCCCTGATTCTACCAAATCCTGTTTAGTCTTTAATCAATTTATTCTCCACCCTTGTATTTTGTCCCGTGACCTTTTTTTATTCTAGTAGGTGGCACAATGGTACATATATTTTTTCTGATCCAGTTTGCACTACAGAGTGAGCCAGTCTGCTCTGCACAAGGCAAAGCCATCTCAGACACACTCACTTGTTCCTTCCCTTCTGCAGAGAACATCCGGAGAAGAGTAGCCCTGCCTTTTGTACTTGGCCCTGTGGGGGCCATGATACCTGTCCCAGTTGTCACCCTTGGGTGTGAAATGGGAAGTTGATGGTTTAGATTTCAGTGGGTTGCCTTTACTTACCAGTGTCCTCACCAACTGCACTGAGTGTTTTCAGAGCACACAGATCTGCTGCTGGGACTGATGCAGTACTCCTGGAGCAAACGGGTTTCCTATTTCTTAGAACATTACCTCAGTAACACTCTTGTGTCCTCTTGTTCCACAAAAGGGTGAGTTAGTCACTCAAGGAGATTAAAAATCATTAAAGATGATTTTATGCTTGCTCCATCACTTTTATAGCACATGATTTTTCTGCCAATTAAGTATTTTCCACCAAGCAGAAATCACAGAATCTAGAATGGTTTGGGTTGGAAGGGGCCTTAAGATCATCCAGATCCAACTCCCCTGCCGTGGGCAGGGATGCCTCACACTAGACCGTGTCACCTAAGGCTCTGTCCAGCCTGGCCTTGAACACTGTCAGGGATGGAGCATTTATCACTTCTCTGAGCACTCTGTGCCAGTGCTTCACAGTAAAGAGCTTCTGCCTAAGATCTAACCTGAATTTCCGCTATTTCTGTTTGAACCCATCGCTCTTTGTCCTATCACTACAGTCCCTAATGAAGAGTTCCTCTCCAGCACCCTTGGAGGCTCCCTTCAGATACTGGAAGGCTGCTATGAGGTCTCCACATAGCCTTCTTTTCTCCAGGTTGAGCAGCCCCAACTTGCTCCATCTGTCTTCATATGGGAAGTGCTTGGGCCCTTTTATCATCCCTGTGTCTTCCTCTGGACTTGCTCCAGCACCTCCATGTTCTTCTTATATTGTGGACCCAAGAACTGCACCCAGTGGTCCAAGTAGGGTCTCACAACAACAGAGTAGAGGGGCAGGATCACCTTCTTTAACCTGCTGGGCACACTGCTTTTGATGCAGCCCTAGATTTTCTTTTGGTGGCTACATACCTACAGAAGCCCTTCCTGTTACCTTTATCATTCCTGGCCAGTCTCAATTCTAACTGGCCCTTACCCTTCCTGACCTGAGCCCTGACAAAGTCCATGTATTCTCCCCAGGCTGCCTGTCCTCACTGCCACCTTCTTTAAGCTTCCTTTTTCCTTCTAAGTTTTCTCAACAATTCCTTATGTGTCAGTGGAGGCCTCATGGCCTTCTTGCCCCATTTCCTTCTTGTCAGGACACAACACTTCTGGGCTTAGAGCCAGGTGATCCTTGAATATCAACCAGAAATATTGCCCCCCCCCCCCCAGGGCTTTATCATAGAATCATAGAACAGATAGGGTTGGAAAGGACCTTAAGATCATCCAGTTCCAACCTCCCTACTATGGGCAGGGACGCCTCACACTACACCATGCCACCCAAGGCACTGTCCAACCTGGCCTTAAACATCGCCAGGGACGGAGCATTCACAACTTCCCTGGGCAACCCATTCCAGTGCCTCACCACCCTTACAGTAAAGAACTTCTTCCTTATATC
>JASSUY010045432.1:0-15384 GCA_032466535.1 Forpus xanthops
TTGCTGTTCCTAGTACTAAGAATCAGTGCACTAAGAAAAAAAAAAAAGTAAAATAAAACAAAAAAAAAAACAAACAAAACAAAACAAACAAACAAAAAAAAACCAAAACCAAAATGAAACCCAAACAAATCTTGAGGTAGAGGCAGGAAGCTGGGAAGAGGGATTGTGCAGATTGGTGGATGTAGGTTTGAAATACCTGTTGGCATACCTATGAATCGGCAAGTGCTAGCAGAAGAAGTGATTCTGGAGAAACAAGAATAGAGTCATAAAATCATAGGATCAGTCACAGAATCACAGCCTGGTTTGGGTTGGACAGGACCTTAAAGACCATCCATTTCTAACCCCCTGCCATGGGCAGGGACACCTTCCACTAGACCAGGTTGATCAAAGCTCCGTTCAACCTGCCCTTGAACACTTCCAAGGATGGAGCAGCCACAGCCTCTCTGGGAATGTGCCAGTGTCTCACCACCCTCACAGTGAGAATTCTTTTTCTAGTATCTAATCTAAATCTCTTCAAATTTAAAGCCATTACTCCTTGCTCTATCACTACATGCCCTTGTTAAAAGCCCTTCTCCATATTTCTTGTAGGCTCCCTTTAGGCACTGGAAGCTGCTCTGAGGTCTCTCCAGAGCTTTCTCCTCTCCAGGCTGAAGAAGCCTAACTCTCTCAACCCATCTGCACCGGAGAGGTGCTCCAAACCTCTGACCATCTTTGTGGCCCTCCTCTGGAATTAATTCAACAGGTCCAAGTCCTTCCAGTGTTGAGGGCCCAAGGACTGAATGCAAAACTGCAGATGGGGTCCCACAAGAGCTGAGGGGGAGAATCACGTTCCTTAACTTGCTGGTCAAACTTTTGAGGCAGTTCATGATATGGTTGGCTTTCTGGGGTGCAAGTGCACATTGCTGGGTTGTATTGACCTTCTCATCAACCTCAAAGCTGCTGTCCCTTGCAATTGGCCCTGTTGAACTACAGGAGGCATAGGCCCACCTCTTGAAGTTGTCAAGGTCCCTTCAGATGGCATCCCTTCTCTCTGGCATACTGATCGCATTACACAGCTTGGTGTCATCAGCAAACCTGCTGAGGGTGCACTTCAATCCCACTGTCCATGATGCCAACAAAGATGAACAGTGCCAACCCCTGCTGGAACACCACCTGTCACTCGTCTCCACTTGGATATCAAGCCATTAACCACAACACTTTAAGTGCAACCATCCAGCCAATCCCTTGTCCACCAAGTGGTCCACCTGTCAAATCCATGCCTCTCCAATTTAGAGACAAGAATGTCATGTGGGGCAGTGTCAAAATGTTTGCAGAAGTCCAGACTTGGATTGGAAAAGCTATGGAGAAGGAGGTAGATGTGTATGAAAAGTGGATTGCTGGCAGAGAAGAGATTCAGAGCAGCCCTGAGGAGAAGGACTTGTGGGTGTCAGTTGATGATAAAAATGAACATGAGCTGTCAGTGCGCATTCACAGCCCAGAAAGTCAACTGCATCCTCAGCTGCATCAAAAGAAGCATGACCAGTAAATCAAAGGAGGTGATACTGCTCCTCTACTCTGATCTCCTGAGACCTCACTTGGAGTATTGTGTACAGTTCTGGTGTCATCAACACAAAAAGGACATGGAACTGTTGGAACAAGTGCAGAGGAGGGCCACGAGGATGATCAGAGGGCTGGAGCATCTCCCCTATGAAGACAGGCTGAGAAAGTCAGGGCTGTTCAGCCTGAAGAAGGCTGCATGGAGACCTCAGCAACTTTCCAGCATCTGAAAGGGGCCTATAAGGATGCTGGGGAGGGACTCTTCATTAGGTACTATAGTGAGAGGACAAGGGGTAATGGGTTAAAAATTAAACAGAGGAAGTTTAGATTGTATATAAGGAGGTTCTTTATTGTAAGGGTGGTGAGGCACTGGTTGCCCAAGGAGATTGCAAATGCTCCATCCCTGGGGTGCTGAAGGCCAGGTTGGCCAGAGCCTTGGGTGGCATGGTTTAGTGTGAGGTGTCCCTGCCCATGGCAGGGAGGTTGGAACTAGATGATCATAAGGTCTTTTCCATCCTTAACTATTCAATGATTCTATGATTCTATGAAAAAGAAAATTCTTTTCTCAAACACAGGATGCATAGTAGCAAATGTCAGTAAGAGAATGCAACTGATCATCCATCAATTCATACAGTTTCCAATTCCCTGGAGACAAAAGGGCTTTACAATAATAGTCACTGTAATAAGGTTCAGGAGAGCCTAAGTACTCAGACTTCCAGCTGTGTTAATATGCAAGTCAGATTTCAGAGTAATTCAGCCAGAGAACAATATTTTCCTATTATGATCAGTAGCAAAAGTCTGACAATGGTCAGAGCATGTCTGCCATTTTTGTTTTGTGGGATTTTTTTTTTCTTCTGTATCTACTGTCCCACATTGAAAATCAGCTTGTTCCATACAATAAACTGTAAATAGATTTGATAGAGGATTGACTGATGTCTGTAAAAATACGAACAGAGCACATTCCCAGCAAAACTGGATTTTCTAATTGCAAAATAGGGACAAAGAGGAGAAGTCCTGCTTGGAAACTTGATGATACAAAGAACACAAAACCCAATTATGTCCATGTGTAGCTGGTTCAAGAGAATAACTTCTGGCTCTAGGACAAATATATGTAAGCACACTTAGCATATCTTCTGATAACCCTCTATGCCTAAAGCCCTTCCTAGCACACATCAGGCTTACAATTCATCTGTTTCCCACAAAAACAGTGTTGTAAAGTAAGATGGCAATGTATCAAGTGGCGATGAAAGTTAATGCCTGCCTGGAGATGGCTTCTTCTGCAGATTTACAGAAGCCATAAACCCTCACTGCAAATATACTCTCAATGACTATGTTTTCCAAATTCAAAAGCTTTTATACATGGATGAAGGGCTTGGACCCCCTTTTCTCAAAAGACACCATCTGTGAATCATGTGTGAAATCTTCACTTTGGATGTAACCATCACTGGTCCCAAAATTGCCAAAGTTCCTGCATAACCAGGGATTGCAAATACCTTTGTATGGGCCCTGAGCAATTGAAGCACCAGAATAAACTGCTCATGTGGTTGGCCAAGTGAGACTCCAAGGAGGTAGTCTAATACTAGCATTTTGCATGATCTGTGTAAAAATGGAAATTATATGTTTTACCTGGTTTTGGAGTCAGGGCCATTGTTTTGGTATGCTGGGTGGTGTCAGCAGCACAGCTTGGTTCAAGCCGCACACAGAACTCCAGCTGGCAGCCACTCACTCAGCTGCACAGCTCACCCTCATAAAAAGGTTTATTCCTGCATGGGTAGAAAATTGGTTATTCTAGCCATTAGCTATCCAAGACAAATTTCACAGCCAGCAATACACAGGCTTCCTATTCACACAGTAGAAAATGACATTACTTTCATTTGTTTCAATATCTTCCGCCAGCCCCCATGGAAATGTTATTTTCTTATAATTTATACTGATGAAGAGGCTGGAAATTAAGTAAAATATTTTTATTTTTTTCAATACATGTTTTCCCTAGCCAAGAATTAAAAAAAAAAAAAAAAAAGAAAAATATAATGCTATTTTCCTTCCCTCCAAAACTAAAACCTTCAAGGAAAAAAGGAATTGGTTCTCATATTATTTTGTTCCTATATGCTCTTTTCCATTTGAACTCAGTAAGCTTGCTCCAGCTCTGAGAAAGCTACCTGCAGAGATCAAGAGGTGGGTGTCATCAGCACTGTTCCCAGGCCAAAAGTCAAAAACACCGTACTGCACCAGCTACCAAGGAGAAAAATGACTGTGACTGCTGAACCCAGGACAAGCACTGACACTGAGCTTCTCAGCATCTTTAAGAAAGGAAGAGAGACAGACAATGTCCTGACATAGTATATGAGTCTATACAAAACAAAGAGGTGAATTAGAAATGTTTTCCTCTGGATTAATTTGCTCTTAGTGTATTTAAACATAACTATAATGTGTTTACCTTTTTACATGACTGATTGACAAGATAAGGATTAAAACTTGTATGTTAAAAACTCGACAACTTTAAAAAAATAGCATCCTATTCATTCACATTTTGAATTCAAAGCTAAATGCCACTAAAGCCTTGTTACGATTATTGTCAAAATTTTTTTGCAAAGAATTACAGTCAAAAGGTAAAGGCTATATTTAATTATGTATCAAAACTAATCTTTTGTGTATAAAAAGGGATTGGTCACTATGTTTGGTCATGTGCTCATGGTGAAATTGTTTCAGTAGATGTCGTGGTTTAAGTCCAGTCAGCTACGTAATTTTGCTCACTCACTCCCCATTCTTTTTTCCCCCAGCTCCCACAGGGATGGGAAGGAGAACTGAAAGAAAGCAACTCCCACAGGTTGAGATCAGAACAGTTTAGCAACTAAGGTATAACACAAACCACTACTGCTACCACCAATAATAATAATGACAAGAGAAATACAAGGACAATACATGCTCACCACTGATGCCCAGTCTGATCAAGCAGTGCACCACCCACCCTTCAAGGTCTCTGCTCTCCGTTTTACATCCTGGGCATAACGTGCTGGGTATGGAATAACTCTTTGGTCAGTTGGGTCAGGTGTCCTTTCTTTGCTTCCTCCCGGCTTGCCCTCCTCCCTGGCAGAGCATGACACTCAGAAAGTCCCTGGTCAGACCAAAACTTTATCAAGCAGTAACTGAAAACACTGGTGTTATCGGCACAGTTCCCAGGCTGAAAATCAAAACCACAGTGCTGCACCAGCTCCGAAGAAGGAGAAAAATGACTGCTGCTGCTGAGCCCATGACAGTATCCACCCTTCTTCCATACTATTCACGTCATGCTCAGATCCCACATTTTCAATATATCATCACATGTATATATATATACACCTGCACACACACACAGAGGGAGAGAGATCACCTCTTAGTGCATGGGCCAATCCATATAAAACTGCTGAGTCCCCCTAGTCCATGGTATTGGGCTCCATCTTTTGTAACAGTCTTTCAGAGCAGGGGAGGCTGCGTGCAGTGTTCACACTCGTGAATAACATGGGCAATAGTGTCCATTACTAAGTCCACCCCTCGATCATGAGTCCATCTGTATGTTGCATCTCTACTCTGATGGCCTCAAGTCTCATGGGCCCACCAGGCTCAAAATAATTCACCCTTTCCTCCAGTAGTTTCTGCAGCTTATCGTTAGGTATTCCATACACCTGCCTTCCATCTCCGATGCTTTGAAAGAACTGGAGGGGCCCAGTGGAGTAGACCCTCACCCATACTGTCCCATACACCCTGCTACTCATGACTGGCTAGCCTTGTGGAAAATCTCTTGGTCATCCTAGGTAGTAGCTTAACCACAGACAAGGCCCACACCCCACTCTGCTTAACTCTCGGGGCCAGAATGGTTGTGGGTAGCACACACTCTGCATGCATGCCAACATGGTGATCCCCGTCACGATCAGCAGGCAGGTCTCAAGGGTACCCAAAGGCCATTCAAACCCTTCAGAACTCTCAAATGAGGCTGCTGTACTTGTCACTGGGGCTGGTGTAGCTGCTGTGCTTGCCAGCTCTCTCACCACCAGCTGCTCTCTGAGTCCCGATCTTCCTCCTTGGCCTTGCTGGGAAATACTGTATGGTCTCTTGCATCGTCCTGGGGCTTGGGTTCACAAGGCTCTGTGGGTGGCTGCTGGGGAATGCTTTCTGCCACCACAGGGCTGGGCTTGGTCTCGGGGCTCGGCTTCTCCATTGCCCCCTCCCACTCCTTGGCAGCTGCAAGGCTTGGCTCTTGGTCCCAGGGGCAGCTCTCCCAGGCCGTTTTGGATACCAGCAGCATCCAGGGCCGCCCTCCTCTGCTTTCCACATCCTCATGAAGATGGAGGCGAGGATGAGGGCCAGGACGGTGAAGAGCAGCTGAACTGCCAGGTACAAGTCCAAGTCCACATCCACTCCTGGCCTGCTCTCAGAGCTTGCCTATGTTACAAGCCATTCCAATAAAGTACAATGAAACAAGTACCTCAACCTAACACCCATATTCGAAAATGCTAAAATAACAAACAGTGACTGTAAGCAAGGTACAACAGGATGAAACTGTGAACCCAAGAGAATCAAGAGCAACAACTTTGAGAGCCAATAAATCAGCATTGTGATGAGTGGCTAATAATCTTGTGGTTATCTCAACCCTTTGGGCCCCATGCTGGGCATCAAAAAGAACTGTTGTGGTCTAAGTTCAGTCAGCCATGCAGTTTTGCTCACTCACTCCCCATTCTTTCTTCCCCCCACTGCCATGGGGATGGGAAGGAGAATCGAAAGAATGCGACTCCCACAGGTTGAGATAAGAACAGTTTAGTAACTAAGGTATAACACAAACCACTACTGCTACCACCAATAATAATAATGACAAGAGAAATACAAGGGAAAAGAATACAATTGCTCACCATCTATACCCAGCCTGACCACACAGTGCACTCCCACCCTTCAAGGTCTCTGCCCTCCAGTTTTACATCCTGGGCACGACATGCTGTGGTATGGAATAACTCTTTGGTCAGTTTGGGTCAGGTGTCCTGTCTTTGCTTCCTCTCAGCTTCCCCTCCTCCCTGGCAGAGCATGACACTCAGAAAGTCCTTGGTCAGACCAAATCATTATCAAGCAGCAACTGAAAACACTGGTGTTATCAGCACAGTTCCCAGGCTGAAAATCAAAAAACATAGTGCTGCACCGGCTCCAAAGGAGAAAAATGGCTGCTGCTGAACCCATGACAGTAGGCCAGCACAGTATAGTCATAGTCATTTACGCCTATATTGTTACAATACAAACATAATTTATGCAGACAAAAAGTGGAACAGTGAATGCAAAAGTATCCCAGCAAACAAAAACATAATAAATATGACAATGCGAGATATTATGAATTGTGGTATTTTGCAAATTACACACAAAACTATTCTTTTTACTAAACTGATACCCATAATTTTGCATGAAACTGAAAATTTGAAATGAGAAAGCTGTTGAACATGCTTTTGTCTAAAAATCTGAATATGAACAGAGATTCTGCAGAAATAGTATCTGACACAGGAAGAAACTGATGAGTTATAGGCAGCAAATAATTACGTCATGGTAAAATTGATACAGTTATCTGGAATTCTCTTATGTCTCTGAAAGCTTCAGTGCGTCCTATTCAAAATGCATGTGTCCCAGTTAAAAATATGTGTTAAGATGGCAAAACTTGAAAACACTCATTAATTTTTCAGAGCAATTTTTCAGTTTTTATTCTGGGATGTATATATGTCAATGCTGGTGACTGTTTCAACATGGTCTGGTAAATGTGGATATCAGACTAGCATGGTGCTGTGATGGCAGATAAGTAATATCCGGAGAGTATTGTGCTAAGCAGAAATAATTGTTTAATTCTTATTTCTGTTTTATAGTCTAGTAGACTTATTTCAAGTTTGGGACATTTTTTTTAATGTATGAGGAATTCTGTATTCTTATTTCAATAATGAGGGAGGCAAAGATACATATTTTTAAACAGCAGTAGCACTGCAGTTATTGTAGCATATGTGTACTGAAAACTAAAATTTGCTATTGGCAAAGAAACATCTTTCAGTAACTAAACTGGGAAATCCAGTTTATCCAGGACTTCTGGGTAAAGCCAAGATAGGTAAGAATATGGAAATATCTAGACAAACTTCTGAAACATGTTTTACTCTCCTTGTTTAGCACAAGAATGGCTTTCCACTGGAAAGGATAAACATATTGAGACTTGCTGGTGAGCATTTCTGAATGATAACACATTTTCTTGCTTTATTTTCAGCTGATAAGTGTAAAAAGCCAGATTTTTTTTTAATTGCACTTTTATTAAACATCAAATGTAAATATTTCCAAAATGTAAGCATTGCAATGTTAATTTTTAATAAATAACAAAAGGAGTAAAGTATTGCTTCAATAATTTCCAGCAGCAACTGATTTTACAGTTGTTAATTATTAAATATTACCTCAAGAACTTGGAAAAATTTCTAATGTAAGTATAGCATTATTATTATGACTTATGATTTTCATAATTTTGTCAGCATGTTTTCTCTTCCAAGCAGAAAGAAACCTTAAATTTGAAAACAAATATCAAATATTCAAATATTGTTGCAAGTACTCAGGTTCATTAAGATGGCAACACAAACCAAAACCATTATTATATTAACAACTAAATTGCCTCAGGACTACCAGCTAAGATGAACCATTAAGTTCTCATCTTTGGTCTTTCTACTGATTAACTAATTACATATTCATTATTATCAGAATGTTATTTATCTTTTCCTTGAAGAGAAGTATCTCCACAATTGTTTCCACAAGACGTACGTAATAAGCTCTTTCACTTTTTCCAGTCAGGTCACCCATACGAAGGCAAATATCTGTCCCAGTGCCTCTTCACTTTTGTTGTTCCCCTCTTTCTGGAAGGGGAGAGTGCTTTGCTGCCTGACACTCTCTTTATCTTGCATTTTAGCTTTTTAGCTCTGATGGAAAGGAAGCTGCAATTGAAAGAGATTTGTCCACTGGAAAAAGACTACTTCTTATCAAATTCATGTCTTAATTGCATTACCTCCAATTTATTCTTTTTCATTCTTAACGATTCATTTGGAAAAATAAAAAAACATCTCACTTCCTCTGCTGATAGCGCAGCTCCTTCTTTCTCTTTTGCTTTCAATTTCCTCTGCTTCTTAAGCATAAATATTTGTAAATCCATACCTGGCAGAGTTGCAGAAATCAAAAGTCAGAGAGATGCTCTGGTGACATTCCCTCAGTGCACCAGGACCTATGTGCTACCCTTTCAGCATAATTTCTAACCACCACATCTCTCACCAGGAATATTTTTTTAGATATGCAATTAGAAGAAACACCTGTGATATATTTAATCTGTAAACCAAGCAGAACAGACTACTTGATGGTCTTTTCTGCTTGGAGAACCATTATCCGATGTTTAACAGTCTCCAAAGCAGAATAATAATCATCTGGCAGGGCCTTATGCTATGACCTGCAGGCATGAAGCAATACAGCAAACTGAAAACAAGCATTTAAATTCCTTTTCAAGTTCTGGAGAAATCTAGAAATGCTTGCTGAGATGCTGTATACATCCAGATGACCACAAAGAAAGCCTGTTCATTTGAAATGCTGAAAGTTCTCCCAGATCCTTTTTTCCTGACTTTTGACAGGAAATTAAGCCCAGTTCTACTCCATTTTCCAAAAATGTTTCTGAGTACTTGTCCTCAGGAAACAAATCTGTCTGCAGATGCAGGAGATGCTCTAAGAAGGGATATTGAAAAGAATTATGATTTCCAACATAGGATGATAAGTTTCCATATTGCCCAGATGGTTCTACACATGTCATTTTCAGTGTTCTGCCTTCAGGGAAAACTAGTTCCTTTGTTATACTGTGAGAAATTAACTATTTATTTCATGCGATATTCTCCTTTGATCAAAAACTGAATCTGTATTTAAGTATGGCCTCATGTTAGCAATAACATAGCACAAATATAATATCCTACTTTCTTCTTCAAGTTCCAATTGTTATTAAAGAACTTCTATTTAAATGGAGGCTGCATCTTTCATCTGACGTAAAAAACAGGAGTGTTGGCCCTGTGCATGATGAGCATTAAATTTAAGGAGTACAGATGAGCGTTTGTTTTGTTTTGTAGCATAAAAAAAGGAATGTAAAACTTGATATGATATCCCTGATAACCGCATTAACAATTGTGACAAAATAAATGCTGATAAACATATTTCAGAAAATACTGAAATGAAAGGGGATAACAACCAGTTCTTATATATAGTAAATGGATTGTAATGTCCAAAACCTATGATCCTGTTGACAGATGCAATGTTTATCAGCCATCAAAACCAGACACACACAAAGCTGTTTATTAAAAAAAAAAAAAAATCAAACTAAATTAAACCATACACACACAAAACCAAAACAAACCAAAACCATGCAAAAAGTGTCCTAGTAAAGTTACTTACAATTACCTAAAGGAAGTACAGATATTCTGGAATGCTTCTAAAATACTGTCTTTAGAAGACTGTTACGTAATTCAAAGCATATTATTTGTCAAATACTTCATTCAGTATAATTTTCAAATAGAATTTTCTTGAAACATTTTAATTTGCCCAGTACTTAGCAATGATTCTGAATTTTCTGATACCAAAAAGCACTTCTGAATGCAAAACCAGTATTTATTACATAAAATTCTTATCAGTTAGCTGCTGGCATGAAGGTTCAGGAGCATTATAGGACAAGAAGGTGAAAAGCAGCCTATCTCTTTGGCACTCAACTCATGCACTCCAGGTTTCAGTCAAGGATGTCTTAATCCTAATGATGGCAGTGTGGACATCTCCAGGGTTTATACATGGATACTGCAGTCTCAGGTAACTGTTGTGCAGAGCTAGTAAATCTTTGAGATGATATTGAGAACTCTAAGCCAGATTCCTGACTGTATAGCTGCAACTAAAACTAAAGTTTTTCACATTCTTCAATGTTTTTTCATTGCGTGTACCTCACAGCACAGTGCACAACAATCACTAAGATGCTGCATGCTCCTTGTTCCACACCTGTCTCCTAATCATTTCCAAGATGGTAAAAGTTAGGCTTTTTATTAAAATATTCCCTGACAGGTACTGGTGAAGGTGTTCCTTGACCCTTGAGAGAGGAAAACAACCCCAATCCATAATAATGGAGGCTCAGGAATATCTGGTTTGACTTACCTAAATGGTAAGTTCTTTAAATATTAAATGCACAACTGTTTTTCAAACTCAATTCCTATTGGTCAGATTTCTTCTCTCAAAGATAAGTCTTTCCTCTGTTCTCCCAGAGGTTCAGAGTATTTGCATGCTATGTGTCTGTGAACTGAACTGGTTGCTCCTGGCACGGGAGAAAATCTTTTCTTTGGCAGACAAAGGGAAACATAGTCGAACCCTACTGAAGTCAATAGGGCTACTGCAGTGAAATTAAAAATAAAGTTGGGTCCATAAATAGATGCCCTACCAATTTATTTCTTTTATTTTGTTTGCTTGTTTCTGTGTGAACCCAATTACTTCATAACCTTTAAAAGAATAACCCTCTTCAGAGCACAGAGAATACTGTACTTGTACTAGATGAGATTAATATTTTGTATTTGAACAGAATTATACTGAATTAGCTATCCACTCTGAAAAGAAAAAGGAATATTGGTCCCATTCACTAAGATTTTATTTTTCTTCCTGTCTTGTTTGTTTGTACAAATGCTAGGATACAGTTCAAAACAAGTCAATTCATATAATTTGTGTATACCTTAGATGCTCTTTACTGCATATATAAATGCAAAAGAAAATCAATCTTCCAGCTGTACTGCAGTCAAATTATATGTATCTAGTGAATTCAAGGGTAAGAATTGGTTTGAAAAAGACAAAATGGAGAAAGAATGAAACTATATTCAGGCAGGAGAAGAGCTAGGGCAGCAAAAGTTAAGTGACCAGCAGAGTGTCCCTTTACATGATGACATTGGAAAACATTTAATAATGCTAGTCTGTTCTGAATTTCCCTACAGAACCACTGCTGAGAAGAGATCGACTGTTCCCGGAAAGAAACACTGAGCCTAGCCAGTTCCTGCTACTCAAAATATAAAACTGGAAACTGCAAAAATAGCAGCCTATTGTATTTAGGAAATCTGTAGCAAAGACAAAGTTCAGCCTTTTCACCTAAAAGACACACTGGAATGCTTTCTGTGACCTGCACAGGAATGCAGTCTTAAAAATCTCCTGCATTTCATAACCTCTGTCTCTCTTGATAAGGAAAGAAGATGTAAAAGAACAGAATACTTTTCATTTCCTTAGTCATTTCCAATTTTAGACCAAAATTATCATTATACTTCAAGCATTTTTAATTTTTAACATAAAAATAATCTCAACTTTTATATTAAGAAAAATATAGCAATTTATTATATCAGTTAAAATTTTCCCATCTTCTATCATCACAAATAATAATGTTGCATTTCATAATCTGGTACCACTGAAGACTAAGGTAGGTTTACAGCAAACACCTTAACATTCACAAGTTCACAGCTTGTCAAAACCCAAATTTAAAACCAAGAAAACAAACAAACAAAACCAAAAAAAAAAAAAAAACAACCAAAAAACAAACCAACCAACCAAACAAAAACAACCAACAAAGCTATAACATGAGCAGTGTAATTTTTTTTTTTAACTTTGGAATGCCTACCTTTTTATTGAGCAAAACAAAATTCAAAGGGGATTTATTCACTTTAGAAGAATATCATCCTCATAGCTGTGTAATAACAGAGCTCTTATCCTTTCAACACAAAGGGTTTTCTTCTGCTCTCATTCTCACATTGACATGTCTGGATCTGTTAGAACTGACTACTGTTAAATCAACATGATTTGTGTCATAAACTGATATTCTGACTATGCAGAAAATAATTGCAATGTGCAGATTCCACTAAATGTAAGTGCAAGAACACAAGTCAGCAGGAAGTGCAATGGGTGTAGTAGGAAAAGATAAAGTTTATGTGAAGCTTCTCTTAACCTAATGACATACCATTTTCTGACTTGTTTTTCCTGCTGTACAATACTCCCTGCAAATACACAGCGCATTTATCTTCCTTGGCCATAAGGTATGTTCATCACAAATGGTGAAAAAAACAACTGATTAACACATTCCATTGATAAGGTTCTAATCTCTAATTATATTTTCAGTTAAGACAGAATTCAGTGCAATGTGTAATTCATACCACCTCCCAGAACTTTCTTTGGGAGACCTCCTTTCAAGGGGCACTTGTTTTCCTGCTCTGTTTTTCAGCATCATGATTACATCAGACACAAAGAAGAAATTTTTAAAGATAATTGTCGTGGTTTAAGCTCCTCAAGCACTTTGCTCCCTCACTCCCCCCTCTTTCTTCCCCCAGTCCCACGGGGATGGGGAGGAGAATCGAAAGAATGCAATTCCCACAGGTTGAGATAATAACAGTTTAGTAACTAAAGTATACTAAATCACTACTGCTACCACCAATAATAATACAAGAGAAATACAAGGAAAGAATACAACAGCTCACCAAGTATACCCAGCCCTACCAAGCACTGCACCTCCACCCTTCCGGGTCTCTGCCCTCCACTTTACATCCTGGGCATAACATGCTGTGGTATGGAATACCTCTTTGGTCAGTTTGGGTCAGGTGCCCTGTCTCTGCTTCCTCCTGGCTTCTCCTCCTCCCTGGCTGAGTGTGAAGCTCAGAAAGTCTTTGATCAGATGAAACATTACCAAGCAGTAACTGAAAACACTGGTGTTATCAGCACAGTTTCCAGGCCCAAAATCAAAACCACAGCACTGCACCAGCTCCGAAGAAGGAGAAAAATGACTGCTGCTGCTGAACCCATGACAATAATAAAGGAAAGGTTGATAGAAAAACTACAGGAAAGGTTATAATATTAAACTAATAATTTTTTATTTCCCTCGAAAATTTGAGTATATAATGTAAGATAGATAAATCCTTGATTTCATGCTTTCATCTGCAAGTCCTGTTATTTCATTCAAAAGGTAAGGAATAGACAGAGGAGAGAAAATTACATATGCAAGTTTTCTTGTCATAGGTACAGTTTAAGGAAATCCTTTGAAAACTTTGAGAAAGGACAAAAAGCTATTTCCTGTCAGAACTGTGAATTGTATCTGAGTTAGGAACAAATATGTTTGGAGGTTTGGCTACTCTTCTCTTTACCCCTTAAATTTTGTGTTCCAGCTGTCAAATTCAGAAGGCTGCATTCACTCTGGCATATTTGATAATCACAAACCTAAAGTTAAAGGCATGATGATAGAAAAGTGTTGTAGCACCTCAAATTTGCTGAACTTATTTCAGTTCATTATTTACGGAGGGCTACAGGATATAGCTGTTCTGCACTTATTAATCTTGTACCAGCTCATTCTCAAGAACTACTCATCCAGGACATCTCACAGGAACCGAAAAGCTAACCCTTAAGCTTTCTGAATTAAGAAAAAAATAAAAAAAAACAAAACCGAAAAGACATAGGGAGTGAGAGATTACCAAGCTTCAATAGACTTAACAAAACTTTCACTAGGTTAAGGATTTTGTTAGGCTGACTTCAAAAAGACATTTTCCTAAGACAGTTTCCCAAATGCTATAGATCTAAGGATACATTTGAGATATAAAAACTTACTAGAAATTAAGTACAAAATTCTAGTCTTGCTGAAAGCAGAAGAAATGTTTCTACTGACTAACTCAGGAGAAAACTTTAAGTTTCTCAATGTCTTCTGACAAAAAAAAATATCCTTCCATACAGTGCGAACTTCTTTGCAGGTAAACTGAGGAAATTTGCTTTCAGTATTAACCCAATAACAGAAAATGAAACATCCTGTGCTTCAGAGTAGGTAAATGTTTAATTTCAAGTTTTGTGTAACTCTAAGAAATAATACCTCTACTTTTTTTATCACTTGAAAAAATATATCTGTTCAACAAGAGCGCTGCACAGTTGCATTAGTATAAAACTGAAGAAAGAAGGAAATTTGTAGGAGATCTGCATCTGAGTTTAAGATACTGTGTAAATGAAAATGCCTGAAACATTAAAAAAAAAAAAAAAAAAAGTGATGTATTTATTTTATACATTCACTTATGTACTGAATTCAAGTGTTAAAATCTTCATGGCATTTTCTGTGAGGCAAAGCAAAACACCTTTCAATGACTGAGATGGGATTTCATGGGGATTTTATTTAAGAATCATGTAAAGTTGGATCTAGTTTTTCAATAAAAACTAGGCAGATATTTCATTGTTTGTGTTCTGCAATGGTGTTAAGATTTTCTTATAATAAAGGAATTAGCTCCCTCAGATTTGCACTTGCTGAGGAACATTTAAAAACTGTGAAAGAGGATAGATTTTGCAACATGAACTATGAGATTTGTATCGGCACTCTAAGATAAAAAGGATAATGGATTCATAAACTGCTTTTAGTCAACCCAGTAAAAGGAAAGGTCTGTCTTAGTAAAGTGTTTTGTAAAAGACCAGTCATCTTGTTTTGGAGTGTAACAAGTCTAACAGAAAATCTGAAATTCTCACTGAAGACATTCAAAAGCCCACCCTTCTATCCACTTTTTCTTTCTGTGCATGCATTTTTTTCACAGGTAAGTCCTGGACAAGGGGATTCAGTGCCACATCAAAATTCCAGCCTTTGCAATGATTCAGACAAAATTCCAGGAACAAACTTGCCAACAAAGTTTTCTAGTTGACAAGCAGGTATTCTTTATTAAGGCGCCGGGAGACACGGGGGATACCTCCTCCTAACGTGCATCCACTTACTGCTACACAAGCAGTCCCTTATATAGCTACCAAACACACATACATATTCATGAGACTACATAT
>JASSUY010045434.1:0-25143 GCA_032466535.1 Forpus xanthops
CAGAGGAGGGCCATGAGGATGATCAGGGGACTGGAGCACCTCCCTTATGAAGACAGGATGAGAAAGTTGGGGCTGTTGAGTCTGGAGATGAGAAGGCTGTGTGGAGACCTCATAGCAGCCTTCCAATATCTGAAGGGGGCCTATAGGAATGCTGAGGAGGGTCTCTTCACGAGGGACTGTAGTGATAGGACAGGGGTTTACAGGTTCAAATTTGAACAGGGGGAGTTTTGATTGGATCTGAGGAAGAAATTCTTTACTGTGAGGGTGGTGAGGCACTGGAATGTGTTGCCCAGGGAAGTTGTGAATACTCCATCGCTGGTGGTGTTCAAGGCTGGGTTGGACATAGCCTTGGGTGACATGGCTTAGTGGGAGGTGTCCCTGCCCGTAGCAGGGGAGTTGGAACTAGATGATCTTAAGGTCCTTTCCAGCCCTAACTATTCTATGATTCTATGACTGACTGTACCGTTTGTTTAACACGTTTCAGGGTAGGTGTGTCTGATCTGGCACCAGTAATATTGTTTATCAGTGTTATTACTTTGACTGCATGTGGAGATAGTCTTCTTGGAATGGATAAATACATTGGCTTTATATTTCAACTGCTTAAGTGGTGCTGAATTTTAGATCTTTTATCAAGAGAAACTTAGTCAAGAAAGTTAATTGTACAGGTATCTACTAGAACAGGCATCTCTGTCTAAATGAATCTTAGAGATTTTTTTCTTAGCAATTGTCTAAAATGTAGCATTGTGCATGTTTAGGAGGATGCCAAAGCAAATAGAAATTATGTTTACTACTCTTCCCAGTGAAAATGAGCAAATGGACGCTTAACCCGTTTAATCTTATGGTTAAAGCATAAACATCTATTAGCATTTTGTATTTACATATGACACAAATGTCTGTCAGCATGTTCTGGATGAGGTAGGAGACTATACATCTGGCAGTGAGGGAGTGGGGCTTTTGGTTGTGTGGTTTTGCTTTTATTCTTATATTTAATCCTTTTTCAACTTTGAAAACAACAAGGCAGACACCCTTTCTGTAATGTGTGGTATTTTAAAATCTCAAATGTCATCCATCCCCTTGCCCTTTCAATGAATTTGTACATTTTGTGAAGGCAGAGGAAAAAAGTATTACTTCAGATAGTGAATTTAAATAAAAAACCCTGTGGTTATTGATTAGAGCAAATACCCTCTGTGGTTTTGTAGAAATCACTTGAAGGTTCAAGAATTTAATCATGTCATAGGATTTTAAGAGACCTTAATGGCTAGTTTCAGCTTGCATGGTATAGATGCCAATGTGATCTGTGGGCAAAACCAGGATCTCTAAAGGGTGCATCAGAGCATTCAGGTGAGGCATCTGCCTCTGCATTGGCAGTGCAGAGTTTTGGGTTGTCTCTGTGGTTGCACATACTGCTGGCAATGCAGGTACCTGTCTAGTCTGCATATCGGACTGTTACCCTTCTTTAAGACTGGGATGAATGCTAGGAGGAGTGGGACTCAGCGGGTATCTGTGATATGGATGGCCAGCTGGGATTGAATACTGGATAAATCAGCTTTCTTTTGATAGTAAATGGTCAGGAAAGGAAGGTTTTCTTAAACTGGATTTGATTCTAATCCTCATTGTTTCTCCTGGCAGTCATAGACAAGGGGCAAAGGCTTTTACTGTTCAGCTGGTGGTTTGGATTTTTTTTTGGGTTTCTTTTTTCATGTAGGTGCCCAAGAAGGTATACAGCTGGTACAGGCAGAGCATCACTGCTGTAAGAGCTGCTTACAGAGAAACAGCCAACTGACCTAAAAACTCCAATATGCAGGGATTGTCCCTGACTGACTTTCAACACTTGACTGTCTGTGCAAGGGAGGAGAGCCCCTGTGTACCTCTGCCATCCTTGTGTATGCTGAGCTTGCCTGTGTCAGGGTTAGGTTTACGTGCCTTCCATTTTGTGTCTCCTGGCTCTGGTTCTGTAAGCGAACTGTGCAGTGTGAACTATAATTCAAATAAGATGCCCTTGGAAAATCTGCCAGATTACAGGAAATTGTGTCATGATTGACAGAGAGGTTTTCTTATATTTGGAAAGTGTAGTTGTACGTAAAATAAAATGAGAGGCAGAAGCAAGGTAATTGTTTGGAAAAGCTAAGTGTTTGTTTCAGCTCTGGTAGTAGGGAAGATGACACTAGAAAATAGCAAAATTGTGTATCTATTATGTTCTAACAAAAACCCTAACTATTCTATGATTCTGTGATACACAAACATGCTGCTTCTCCTTACTGCCTGAGAGGGACTGTTATTGTCATATTTTGTGACTGAAGGTGTATTATTGAAAGAACAAATGTTGGCTTCTCCCTCCTTCCCCCCTCCCCATTATGTTTTTAAACCTATTACTGAACTTTGGAGTTCATCATATTAAAGTTCATGTGCTGTTAGCAAATGGCACATTTTCTGTATAGAAGCCAGATCTTAAATTATGGAAATATGTAGTAGGAAATCATGTAGTACCTTTCTACAAATCACTGATGACAGTATGAATTTCTGAGGGAACAGTAATGTGTTAAACCAAGGTTTGTTTGTTCCTCTTATGGCACCACAGGCAGAGAAAATGAGATAATGCCACATAGTTGATCCTTTTCTGGTGCTTTTGTAGAAGCTGAAATGTATTATCTTTGGTGTATCACTGCCTTTTGGTAAGATGAGGTGAGAAAATTGTTTTCTGTTTTCTGTCATAAGCCAACCAAAGCCCAGCGTGTTTTCAGGGTCCAATTTTTGATTTTCATTCACATTACAAATCAATGTGACACAGCAACTATTGAGGCTTTCTGGCATGTACAAAACATTTGTTCAGCTAGGAGATAAGTGGGGAAGAAGAGCCAGCGGTGACATTTCCAGATGGGAGCATGTTTGGAGTGCTGTGAAGCAGAACACCTGGTATCAAGGGATGGGGAAATACAGTCAGTCACTGTGTGTCTGGATGCAGGACATCTGTGTGAGTGGACATTGCGCCTTTGTTGAGGACCACCGCTTCTGAGATCTGGATTCTTTAAAGCCAATGCTTTGTGAAATGTGATGCTTTGATGTTAGATAAAAAAAAAAAAATAAAAAAAAACGCAGACTCTTTACAAGGAATTAGTTTGATATTTTTGGAAATGATGATCTTCTAGTCAACCAAGTTTGTAAGTTCATAACTAGACTTCAGTTATTTCCAGATACCATGGCCCTTGCCTGCAGCAGTAGCCACAGGCTGCTCCAGGGGGTTCATCATTATTAGTGGGGAGGACTTTTCTCCTGTTGTGGAACCTGCACTGGTAGGACATAGCATGGAAGGGTTCTTAGGGTTTGTACATTTGGTCAGGTCTCTTGATAAGACATGGAGAGTTTCACATTGCTTTCTTTAAATATTGTTACTGAATTACACACTGCAAATGTTGTTGCTCGGTATAATGAGTTTCTTTTTTTGGAGTCCAGAATCAATAACGGCTGGGTTTTCCTGTGCAGAAATTTGAAGATAGAATGAGGTGGAATAGTTGATACGTAATGTGTTGGTATGTTACTGATCTGCTAATAGCTTCAGCATTTGTCTGTTTGCCTTGGTAAGAAATTCTGTAAATCATGAAGTTGAAGACTTTTTAACCCATTATAATTTTTTACCTTGTTGTTCTTGTTTGGTTGTTTAGTTATCAGGAAAAACCTGCATTTAGTTCCTTCTAAACCCTGGACCAGCTCTGCCATAAAATAATACCGCTGAGGTGTAGGATTACTGCAGGGATTAGCTGTAGTGTCACTATTCCTGAGTGCACATTTAATGTAAAAACGGGAGAAGTGATATGGGGAGGTTCCTCAGTATTATGAAACTGTTGTTATTTTTCATATAAGGTAAATTTGACACAACAATTATAACAATAGATCTATCTATTGGAAATGAGGAATTGTTTTAGTTCAGAATCTGTATTGATAAAAATTTACATTTGTTTGTCCTGGTTTGTTTTATCTATTTTCTTTAAATAGCCATGAATTAAGCTTTGCAGAGGGACTCATAATATCCTCCTGACTTTAGTGAGACTGGACGTTGTCCATAAAAAATGTAGTATATTTATGTTACTAAATGTCACTTTGAGATATATCAGATGTGCATGAATAACATTCTCCCTTCTCACACACTTCTAGAATTAGTAGACAGACAGCTGAAGTCATGGCTTTAGTAACTTCGCTTATAATTGGATTAACAGTTCAGTATGCAGTAATGATGAGGCTTCTTTTAGCTGAAAATTGGAGATAAAAATAATCTCGTATCTCATTGCTATAATCATGTGCTTTTGAATACTCATGATACATAATCCTTTAAGTCATCACTGTTATTCAGAGTATAGGGTTTTTTTTTTAGTTCGGTTTCTTACATTATATTCAGAGTTGTGCTTGAATCTTTAAGGGTGCTTTAAAGGATGGTTTACAAAAGTAGGAGAGAAGCCTATATTTTTTCCAATAAATCAACTTTTGAAGTTAATTTCTTAATTGTGAAGTTTGCTTTTAAGTTTCTCCTGAGAAAAATGAAAGTTTAGGCTCCCTTCCAACCCAGTGTTTAAATACGTGATTAACTTTTGAACGACTGACTAGGTTCACTGATTTCAGTGAGTACGTGCATGAAGAGGCTTTTGTTAGACTCACTCAGTACAACTTCTTTGAGAGCTGCTGCAGTGCTGGGCTGGTGCTGGGCAGAGGGAGCCAGGGAGTGCACAGGATCAGTGCTGGTGGGGTTTGAACACAGCAATGTAACTTCTTGCTGAATTAAATTTGCAGAACCACTTGCAAACCCTAAGATGTTGTAATAAAGGTCACAGAGATTGCTCCTAAGCATTGGGAAAGTAATTTTCCAGCTGTGTCCACATTACTGGTGCGACCTGTTGGTCACTTGCATTTCTGCCCTTGGGAAAGTTTTGCTTTTATAGTGGTCCTCAGCCTGGTATTGATACAATACATACTCACAGTTTTAACTATCCACTGACATAAATGCTGTTATTTAAGTAAACATGGTGCAAACACTTTCTGTCAGAACAGGATTGAACATAAATCTGAAGAAACTTATGTTTAAAACGGCACAGAACGAAACACAGTAAGGAGGTATCTGTTCTTGGAAGCCCCTGCTTATTCTCCCCTAGCTTTTAATTTCGCCAGCTAATTTCTTCAGATCTGGCATAATCACCCAGGTCTCACAGTTGCTGAGTTCCTGCTCTCTTTGAAGCAACCCAGGGACTGGGTGCAAATGACCTTATCAGTTCCCTGAAATACAGAGACTGACTAGGCAGAAAGGCCTAATCAAAGGACATTTGTCTAATTATAGATTGCTTTTTCTAATACATTTCTTCGAGGATAATACTTTCCAGATGTATAAGTTTACAAAGTGAATCCTGATGATATCCTGCTAGATAGAAAATATGTATTTTAGTAGTTACAATGACATAAATATATTTGATCTAGAATTAAGTTTTGGTTTGTTTTCAGTAGTATGTGACAGAATTAATTTGTGCATATATGATATGCATTTTAACCTAGCTAAGAAAATTGACTATAGATGCTAGAAGTACCTTAATAACTTTTCTTTCTTACAAAAAGTGTAGTTTTTTGTTATTTGGTGTTGATTAACAGACTGTTATAGAGGTTGAGCAAGAGGATGTTATTACAATGTAATGGTATTAAAAAATATTGACTTGACTCCTGCATTTCTCATTTTTGTGACTTTTGTATTCCTTCTTTATTAGAACTATGCAGCACTGATACAGCAACAAATTAATGAGGACAAACAAAACTTGACAGAAAAGAGTGTATATGGAATCCAGCTCACAGAAGAAAAACTTAATGACTTCCGTGATGAACAAATTGGGCAGCTGAAGGAACTGATGGATGAAGCTACCAAACCTCATAAAAACCTCACCGCTTCTAAAGACTCGAACACAAAACCTAAAGGGTTTTAAAAGTTGTTTTAATGCATATGGAAGCATTTTGAAACTTCCTTTTCCAGTTGAACTTGAATGTGGTTTCTGTGGAATAATGGGCACTGCTGCTGCCATGATTTGTCTGAAACAGATGTGTCTGGCTGTTTGGGTCTCTGTAAGAGTAAATGTTAAAATGAAATAATCGCAACAATTTTATGTTGTTTGCAATTTTTTTTCTCCTAATGGAAGGTGGAGACGAAGATTTTGGTAAAGGTAAATTGGCATATTTGAAATAGAAATGTTTGTTTGTTTAGCACCCACAGGGCAACACATCTTCCTGTTTGCATATTGTCCTCTGCCTTAATGGAAAAGATACAATTAGCATTTGTTTTCTGATGTGGACTAAGTAGGCAAAAAAACAAAGATATGGTACTAGAGTGGCTTTGTTTTGATGGAAAGAAATGAGCTGTATTAGAAAAACATACAGCTGTTGCAACTGAAAGTTGGTTTTCTTCTTGAGCTTTATTGTGAAATGTGCTTTAAAATGAAAGATGTGATTATTAAATTGAGCTCAAAGGCACCACTGTCTAATGAAGAAAATTCTGCATTTTTCTTATAGCTAAACTCAGATTATTGTTAGTACCTGAAATACTTAAAAACTATTCATGATAGTTAGAATTCAAAGGCTCTTCAGAGGCTCAGTATCCCATATTATTCAGTATTTTGTATAGACCAGAATTTGTAAACTCCTCAATCATGGAATTTTTCCTGTTGATAATACTGCATGACAAACATTAGTAATTTATTAGTAGCAAGTCAAGTCTTCACCAGGACAGTGCATGCCTATTACAATATACTATATCAGGACTAAAAAAAGTTCAGCTCTTCTGTCTGTTAAGAAAAACCCCACCCCTTTCTGTGCAAACGACAGCTTTCATTCTGTATTCCAAACTGAGCTTTGTATTTATTATTAGTTCTGTTCTATTTCTGGTCCTTTCTCTGTCTGTTACCCACAGCATGTTCAAGACAACATAATTTCCTTCCTCTTGGGGGATAACAGCTTTGACATATAAGCATATTTCCATCTGTAAGAACATGCTGCTTGCCAAAGCTGTGCTCCTGGATCGTAACAGGGTGCAATTTAGGGAGCAGCCTGTTTCTCTCTTCCTTATCTCTCTTCTTTGCTAGGGTTTTAGGTTGCAGCTTGCTCATTCCTATTAAAAGTACAACTGCAAGATTTTTGCATAAGGAACTCTTATGATTGCTTTGCTACATCTTCCTCTGGCAGCTCCAAACTCTTGCTTTTGCTGTAGGAACCTCCTTTATGCTCCAGAGCTTAATCCAAACAGAGTCAAAGGGAAAAGGTGGCATCCAGAATGCAGAGCTGAGGGTTGTAACTCCTAGTTCCTGGAGCTTCCAGGGCACGGTTGGAGAAAATAGCAGCTGCCTTCTGGGCTGCTGTGTACTGAGGTCTTGCTCCAGCATCAGAGTAGGAAATTGATGGGGTGTGCATGTGAGAAGCTTGAAAATTCCTCTGATACTGCCCTTCACACATATCAAAAGCTTTCTTGATTTTAAATTTCAAAGTCTGTAAAAATCTAACCCAACTCCAGATTTTAAGGCATAAGCAAGTATTTTGTTGCACTTCCATCAGATGTACAGTAAACAGTAATTTGCATCGCTGCTCAGTTTTAATACTAAAGGCAATGTTTGGGTGTTGATAACAGAGTTTGTTTCTATTCCCTGATTGCTGGTACACATGTGCCTACTTTCCAGTCAATATCCAAGTAGCTTCAAATTTATTTCAAATACTGCAATCTTGAGCAGTTATTTTTATCAACACAATTAAACTTTTAATTCAGTGCAACTAGCTGGAATACTTGTTCTGCATCTGGCTACTCATTTATGTACCTATCTAAT
Organism: Forpus xanthops; assembly: GCA_032466535.1. NCBI lineage: Eukaryota > Metazoa > Chordata > Aves > Psittaciformes > Psittacidae > Forpus > Forpus xanthops. The sequence goes on from JASSUY010045434.1 coordinate 7,833, forward strand.
GCATGTATCTAGAGACCAAATTAATTCATAATGAAAAATTTCTGCTTGGTTTGAAAAATTTAAGCTTATAATGAGACCTCCAGTGAGTGAAGGTGAAGGTAAATATCTTTAAATCCACAGTCCCTTTTCCAGTAAATCCAACAACTTTTTCCTTTCATTCCCAATGGTAGCTCATTTTGTACAATGTTTGTATTCTTGTTTAAAACAGCTCTTACAAAAGCCAAGTTTCCACAATAGGAATGAAACATCTTTGAAGATTGCTGGCTTTAAGGCAGCCAGTGCTAACAGTAAAGCATGCTCTGACCTGGGCAGAGCTTATGGGTGGCCCCAGAGAAGCATTGCAACCACCAACACTATGCATTAGTGAAATTCTTTGATTTACAAGTGTGGTTAATGACAGTTGAGGAAGACAGTGGTCTTCTCATCCTGTCCATAGAAAGGTAGAATGACAAAGATGCTTTCTCTTTTATACCTTAGAAAAACTAAATTAAATACTTTTGTGGGGAACTTCACACAGGGTTTGGTGGATAATGAGCGCAGGAAAGCATCCATCAAAATTACTTCAAAACTACAAGCAGTGTGCTATTTCAAATGGCAAAAGAATTGCTTGGAAGAAAGATAGTCATCACCCTATAATGAAAAATAGCTACGATTCCTTTAGAAATTAGTACAAAGTTTTAAGCTCTGTGTGTTGGAATGGATTGCTGTTGTACAACTGAACACTGAAAAGCTCCTACCACTCTTTAAAAGACCTCTCCCCATTCAGTTTATCCATTAAGAAAAGATCCTTTGTGTTTGTTGATCTTAAATCCATTTGGCTCTGCTAGAACTAAGAGAGTGATAAAATTCACTGGTTAATTTGGCTAAACCTTACCTGTAGCAACACTTCCTGTGATTGCCTGACAGCTGGTTGTTTCCCTTTTTGGGTGCTGTAGAGAGGCAGTAAGGAGCTGTGGCCCAATTCAGATGATCACTGTCCATGTTTCCTACTCACAGAAGGATTCCCTGCTAGTACATCCCTCATGCTGCTCATGTACAGGTTAACAATACTGTGTTGTTCTCAGTGAAGTCAGCACTGGAGAGGGACTCATTATTAGGGACTTTAGGGACAGGACAAGGGGTAATGGGTTCAAACTTCAACAAGAAAAGTTCAGGTTAGATATAAGGAAGAAATTGTTTACTGTGAGGATGGTGAGGTACTGGAATGGGTTGTCCAAAGAAGTGGTAAATGCTTCATCCCTGGCAGTGTTCAAGGCCAGGTTGGACAGAACCTTGGGTGGCATGGTCTAGTGTAAGGTGTCCCTGCCCATGGCAGGGGGTTGGAACTTTTGATGGTCTTAAAGGCTCTTTCCAACCCAAACTATTCTATGATTCTATGATTCTAAGTCACCTTTAATAATGATCCAGTCTGGTAAAAGAACCTTTCAGAATTGAAGAAAATATAATCAAAGACTCAGTTTGAACTGATTTGAGAATTTGTATTTCATTCAATTTCATTTTGTAAAGTGAATACATGCTACTGGGTGGTGGGAAAATCAAAGTGAGGTAAATATGCTCTTTCTCATCTGCCCTTCTCAAGCTCCTGTCACACATCCTGGTGCCCAGGAAAGCTTTTCAGGTCTCACTTGCTCTGTGCTACTCACGCCAGTAGCCTGCTTTTAAAACTCCACAATATGCAAATAAGTTTGGAAGTAGTTTAACTTCTCACCACTCACCCAAGCTTCAGGTGAGACTAGAGAATTAGAATTGTAAAGCTGAGGAAGGAAAACATTTTTCATTGTTGCTATGGAGACTGGAGTTTATGTTGCAATGACTTTTTCTGTTTCCTACCTCCTTGTTAAAAAAAAAAAAAGAGTACAAAAAAACCAGGCCAAAACAACCCAGAAACTCAAAAAACATCATTGACAAAAACTCAAGTACGTGAGATTGCAATGTGAGTGACCTCTCTGCAGTATCAAAAGGAAAAAGAAATGTAACTGGAAGAGGGGGGAAGAAAAGTCTTTGTGTCGTGACAGTCTGTTTTTGCAGAGAAGGAACTAGGGCTGTAGCAGGCACAAGGTCCTTTGATAGATCCAGTGGAACTATACAGAGGCACTGCTCCAGCCCCTCAGCTAATGTACTCTGGTCATGATCAGATGCTCAGAGAGCAGTATGACATGTTGCAACAAAAAAACCCACATTTTCTTTAAATCTTATGTCTTTGGACAACTGGTTAATGTATTCTCGTACTTTCCCTTCTGAGTGGCTGTGGATGAGGTCTTCCCTTGCTAATCCACTACCTGTGGCAATATCTGCTGCAGGAAATTCATGGCAGTGTAGTGAGCACTAACACATTCCTTGTGATCTGTGTGGAGTCTGTACTCTGCTCTATTTCAGATTAAAGCTGTCTGATCACATTGCTACAATAAATAATTATTGCAGTATTTGCTTAGGCATAGTTTTGAAAGCAGCTCTGAAACTTCAAAAAATGATCCATCTTAAGCATAATAGATTGCCCTTCAAAAAGAATACCATATCCATACCAAAATGTGTGAATGCCATACTAAAGCTGTTTTGATGTCACAGGATTTAAACCCTGGATGGAAGCACAAAGTGTCTCTAACAGTGGTCAACAGAGCATCATGGGGAAATACCCCTTTTGGTTTATGAGCCCCGAAGTCCTGTGCTGAAGGAGCAAAGGCAGTGGCCATGTGGCCCCATCCCTAACGTTTCAGATCCATCAGCAGCCTCTTCTGGTTGTCACAGTTTAGGACATAGCTGAACGCCTATGCTTTCCCACAGTGATACGTGTGTGTTAGTCCAGAAACAACAGCCCACCAAGTGGCGATGCTCCAGGACAAGTAAATCAGGTGGAATTAGCTACTCCATTTTATCTTCTTTTTCTTTGTTCACATTAGCTCTGCAAAGCCACAGCTGTCTCCCAGAGCAAGAGGCACCCTCCTGGCTATTTATAAACATCTACTATAGCCTTAATATATTGAGAGCAGCCAGGCTGAGGGTGTAGGGACTTCTGTGCTGACTGGCAGTGGTTTAAAGTCTGGTTAATGCCTTTCAGAATCAAAGCAAACAGAAGTGAGATGCCTGGGGACATGTTATAGGAATTTACTAGTTTGATCCCTAATCCTGAACTGTAGTAGGGTTTTTTACTAGATGCCATAGGAGAAGCTCACTAAAAGCTATACCAACAAAGCAAGCAAAGAATATCAACCTCGCCAAGGGGGTGCTTGGAGTTAGAGGCAATCCTATAAAAGCTATTATAGATGTTATTGGAATCCTATGATGTGAGTAGTTATTTTGAAACCAATATTCAGCAGGTTTATAGGCCAAAATATAATCCCTCTCATCTCAAAAACTGGATGAGCTCTAAAAATCCACATAAAAATCAGTCTCAAAGGGAGAGTAAAAGCTCCTGAGAAAACATCTACAGAACTGGAAGGGGAACGTGGGAGATGTGCAGGGGTCCTTCAAACCCCAGCATGTCTTCAAATGCCAAGTGCAAGAGATGCATACTACCGTGAAGTTAGTTGTGCTTGCCCGTCACTGTGAGGCATGGTGCTTCTCCTCTGTAGTGTGATCCAGACAGAGCAGGCTGCACATGGGCTGAAGCTGCTGTCTTATGCAACAAATCTTTGTAGCTCACAGGTGACCAGGGAGTCAAAGGGGCTTCTGAAAGTGAATCCCAGACTTTTCAGGGCAAAGCCTGCTTTGCTGACTTTCCGTGAATTGTGATAGCTAAGTTGTGGCATAAATTTCCAGATAAGAAACTTCATCTTGACCCAGCTTCTTTTCTTGCTTATGTCTTGTTTAATTCTAACAAGTTGAAATTACTCTTTGGCTTGGGATTCCCAGGTGATCAGCTTTGCTTTTCTTCCTGTGCTTAATTAATCTCTTTGTTACTGTAAGTACTGCTTGATGAGTTAAAACTCAATGATTTCTTTTCAAGTTCAGGAAATCCGAAAATGCCTGGGCTATACTCCAGAAAAAAAGAAAAAGGCCTAGAAAATGAATAATGCTGTCACTTACTCTTGAACATAAATATGTAGGGAGATATCTCTTTGCACGTGTCACTTGAACCTTCTGTGTGATTTATAATCACTTCTGGGTCTCATCATTACCACATAACCCCTTCTATTAAAACAAATTCATCACTGTGTAATTAATTATGTCTTTTATAAGAGCAAACCTTTGTTCTCTGCTTAATGGGAGCTGGGAAGAGCTGTAAACAAAATATCAGTGCTACATGTGGGATTGACTTGCTGTTTTCCAAGAGCTGTGATGCTTAACAGCATACTGCTGTAGCATGGATATTTTGGGAACATGAAGCATTATGTATAGCCGTGTTTAAAAACTAAGCCACATGCTTTGGCTTTCGTTTGGCTTCTTTCTAAATCAGTTATCACTGGGTGGCACACTTGCAGCATCCTTTAGGGCCCAAAGGAGTGCTTTCGTCGGTGGGGGCTGTAGAACATCCCTATATAGGGAAGGGGGGCCCATGGCCAGGGCTATTCCTGGTGGTCCCTGCTCCTGGCACCTCCACAGGCACTATGACCAGCTTTGAGGGGCTCAAGGCAGCCACCTCTATTCTCTGCATGGTGAGGAAGGGCACTTCAGGCATGGCACAGAAGGCCACTGTGGGAAATCCTAATGTTATCCTGCAGGGATTTGCTCACTGACCTCGCTGGGATGAGGTTTGGACTGCAAAGGGTTCACTTCTTCCTTGTATAACACATCACTGAAGCATCTCTTCACTGCAGTGGTGTGCCACAGCTAGCCTTCACCTTTCTTTTGGAGGAGAAAAACTGGAAGAAGCTGAAAATGGCATCAATCCAAATCCAGTCCCAATTTTGTTTGTTCTGGCTATATTTTTTCTAGTCCTAAGGTGGCATTTCTTTACCAGAACTGTTTCCTTTTCAGCTGAAAAAGTAGAGACCTGGAAAAGAAGAGAGTCATTTGCTCTTCCCCTTTGCAGGTAATCAAACCTGCTTAAGGCTTGCAAACCCAGTTACGGTTACTAAGTTTGGTGCTATTTAACTGCAGTGTCTGAAGCTTCAGGAAACTTGGGACCCACTGCACTGAACTCTGTACAAAAGGTCTCCTCTCCAAGTGAGTAAGGGCCTCTGACACACGCTGAGGGATCTGTGTGGTGTTTCTGACTTGTAATATGCCACAGAGGGGGTTAGAAAGGAAGCTTTGTACCATCTGTATGTCGTGGTCTGCAAGGGAGCCTTTCTGGAAGCTACTCACACTCTTCGGTGTGGACAGGCTGCTCAGGTGTTGTTTTCCTGTGGACTGTTCATCCATCAACTCAGGATCCACTGTGCTACTGGTGGTTTGCCTCAGGCAGCAGTAACAGATCAAAGCATTTCCAGGTTGGATTTTTTCAGCCTCAGGACATTGCCTTAGGCCTGTAACACCAATGTTTTAAAGAGAATGGCCTTAAAATGCTACATCATTAAATAAAAAATGGACTTTTTAATGAGCATTGGCAATAAGCCCCCAAACAGGCTGGTTTTCCTTTTTTTCAGGAATTATTCTCACTCCCTGTGCCAGTGGACAGACCTGTTACTTACTTTAGAGCAAGTCCCAACATCTGCTGTGTAAGAAGCACATCTGCTCTGCAAGGGGAGAGGAGACAGGCACAGAGATCACCCCTGGCAAGCACAGTGAGGGCTGGAGATAAGCAGATATAAGAGAGAGGGAGGGTGTTGAGAGGCATTTGGTACAGCTGCTGTCTGACACATGCCATCCCTGGTCAGCCTTCCTCTTTCAACATGGAGCAGAAGGCTTCCTAAGCTTATCACTAGGCTCAGTCTGTGCTGCAGATACAGTTTTTTTCTATTCTGTCCATGACATTCTGCCCAGATTGCATGCTGTGAAGATTCAGACCTGTCACAGAGTCTTGGGGTGGCATGTTGGTGAATGCCTTGTCCCAGCAAGGTTGGAAGTGTATTTACTTCCCCTTGCCAAGGTGGGATGGTCAGCTCCTATGTCTAGGCATCAGACCACAGGCCTTGCAATGCCTTTGGCAGTGTTCAGGAGTGGCTGTATGAAACACCTTGTAGTGCATCTTTCTGTGAAATATTTATAGAGGTACTATAGTGAATTCCATTGCTGGCTCATTCGGTTCAGATAATTAAAATTCCCTTTTTAATCTATGGAAAAGGAGCCCATCAGTACTTTAGAAATAGATTTGCAACCAGCATCGACTAGCTGGAATCCAGGACATAGGCAAGCACTGATCCTCCAATAAACCTCAGACACAGGGAGAAGGTGGCAAAGTTCACCTGCACACATGGAGCCAGGCTCCTACTTTTTGTGTCAGTGATGGAGATGAGCCTGTGCCATGACTTGAGAACAAACCTGGACTTCCAGTCAAAGCAGTGACAGATCGCAGCCGAGGAGCAGCATCTCTCACCCTTGCTGGCATAGAAACAAATCCAAAAGCCCCAGACAAATAAACTCACAGGCTCAGGCTCCTCTGCTGGAAGATAGAAACTGCAAAGATCTGTAATGTCTGTCTAGAGGCAGGAACAATATTTAATTGAGTTAAAGGGAACATTCCCACTCCCTGAGCACATGTATAAGTGTTGGTGCAGAAAAAAATAAAACACAAATGAGTTTTCATCAAAAGCAGAAGTGAGCTATGAAATTGTGTTCAATGTAGTGGAGATTTTCTCTTCTCACTGCAGGACAGGACCCTAAGGGATACAAGGCAGAAAGATCTGAAATGAAACTCTTCCTTTTCCATGGAGATTTATTTTAAAAGTTCTTCCTCTTGCTTTGCTTTCTTTCCTTGAATGTAAGTTGTGCTGGAAGCCCCTGGCACTGCCCTGGCAGCCTCCCTCCAACAAGAAAAGAAGGTGGCAGGGGGTCAGTCTCCTTATTGCTGCTTAGCCTGGCCATGCCCTGCTACCAGGATATAGCTGTATGGCAGAGCTGACTTTGTGGGAATTGCTGGCTGCAGCCCCAGCTACCCTCTGTGTCAGTTTATGAGACGGGTTTGAGCTGCCTCCCTTCCAAGGAGACATCCTGGGGGACCTTGTTGGGATGCTGTGGTTGGTGATCCTCAGAACTGCCCTCAGGAGCCATGGATGTTTGTGCTCCTTAGTGCTCAGTCAGGAGACCAAGCTGTTCCCACATGCAGATTTGATGGGTTTGGAGTTTTTCTGAAATATTTTTATGCAAACTGAAAATAAATCAGGCACTTGTAGGACAAAGCCTCAAATAGCCAAGTTTAGCTGGTCCCTGATAGAACCGTCCAGGTTGGAAAACAGCCGTCATCTGGAAGGCATGCGTGAGCCCATCTGTTTATAGGGATCTGTCAGTGGGGATTTTAGGCAAGGGGCTGGCAGGTGAGGTTGGGTTTTGGGATCTTGGTAGGAAGCTTTGTGTACCAGCAGTGCAGTGCATGATTTGGGATGGAGGTGGTGGTCTGTTGGTAACTTTGGCAGGGCTCTTCTGCTATAGGCCATGTGCATGAGGTGACTACAGTGCCTGACACCTCCCGGCACTCTGCTCCTCAGCAAAGCATGGCTTTGGTGTTGTGAGGAGCCCTGCCAGCCTGGGGAGGGGGCTGCTGCAGCAAGGGCAGGCGGTGGGTGTCTCCACTCAGGAGCTCTGGTGTGGTACCCTGCCTGCTTGCTCTTACACCTACCTGCATGCTTTGGGTGCATTGTTGATGGTACAGCGGTAGCAGAACGAGTAGTTGCTGGGCTGGAAGCAGTGAGCCTCCTGAATGCTTTCCGGTTTACCAGCAGCGTCTGACTGAGCATCAACAGCAGCTTTTGCTTCCAGTTGGAATCCCATTACAAACTCCCTTTCTGAATCAAGCTGATATTAAGGAAGTAACAACTGCCTCAGTAATTAGTCATAATTAACAATGATTAAAATCTCACACATTTAGAGTGATAAACAACTCACATGAGGAAAGCAATGATGGCAATGGAGAGGATTCAGGGCTCCTCCCAAGCAATGGGGAGAAGGTGGTGGCTAAATGTGAGACAGAAGCATCATGCCTTTGAGCAGACAGACAGACAGGGGTATTCATCATAAACACGTGTCTGCTGCTGGCCCAGTCTCTCCTTGGGACCTGTAGCTGGTTTTCTGCACCTCGAAGTTGCGGGGTTCTGAAGTATTGGGAAACGTCACCATTTCCTTCTCTCTACTCTCATCAGTTTTCTCAGCCGTTAGCAGCCATTAGCAGCGCCAACTCGTATGTGACATTTCCTGTAAGAAAGCTGTTTATAAGCAGATGTGCAATAATTTCAGGATCATCCCTATATCAGTGTAGCAGTACATGAATTTGTTTTTAAATGCTTTGGATGGCTAATTCCTCTTTGAATCCCATATAAAAGCACATGGTGATTCATCAATAAAATAATAACTACTCTACTGGCTGCACATAGTTTAATCTTTCAGCAAATAAAGAAGAGATTGAAACTTTCTATTATCAAACCAGACCAAGTTTGTTCAGAAGGAAAATATAATTCTGTTATTTTTTGCAGAAATTGGTATAATGAGCTGCCTCTGTGCTATTATCCCCGAGCATTAACTGGATGTATTATGCAGGATAATGCTCAGAAGAATTATTACTTATCTGTGTGTACATACATTGAATAATAAAATAATTAGACCTTTTAAAAGAGAGGATAGAAAGGATTCCATTTACTGTAATTCTGACTTTCTGATTATAAGGTTGGAATAAATAATGTGATATTTTATCAGTGTGTCAAGCCAGTAAATGCTGGATTTATACATATCAGTACAGGCTGTGCATAAGGTATGTAATTTGTCAAAATGCAGATTGGGCAGACATTTACATCAAGGATGTGAAGGATCTGAGCTGTTGAAATTCAGAGGTGGCTGTTCAGAACAGCACGTTCTTTCTAGGAACAGCACATTCCTGCTGCATGCAACTGCAGTTTGGTGCGGGGGCTTGCATTGTGTGTCCCATGGCAGCCTGCAGACAGCAGGATGTGCTGGGCTCTTGCAGGGGAGGAGGCTCATCTCTCCTCTGGGTGAAGGACTGCTCCCTTCCCTCCTGGCTGGTCACAGAATCACAGAATGGTTTGGGTTGGAGGGACCTTAAAGCTTCCAACCCCCTGCCATGGGCATAGACACTTCCCACTAGACCAGGTTGCTCAAAGCCCCATTCACCCTGGCCTTGAGCACTGCCAGGGATGGGGCAGCCATAGCTTCTCTGGGCAACATGTGCCAGTGCCTCACCACCCTCACAGTGAATAATTTCTTCCTAATGTCTAATCTAAATCTGTTTTCCTTCAGTTTGAAGCCATTTCCCCTTGTCATATTACTACATGCCCTCGTAAAAAGTCCCTCTCCAGGTTTCTTCTTAAGCCCCCTTTAGGTACTGGAAGGCTACCGTAAGTTCTCTTCTCCAGGCTGAACATGCCCAACTCTCTCAGCCTGTGTGATGGGGCAACTTCTGCTTCATATGAGTGCCGGGAAGACAAAAGTGGTAATTGTGTTAGAAATGATGATGTATCACTGCCCAGAAAGGTAAAGAGCTCCGGCCCTGGTATTTCAGACAAGCCCAAAGACACCCCTGGTCTCCACAGAAGAGGGATAGGGAGCTTGGATTTGGCTCCCATGCCTGGATGTGGCCCCCATTGCTGTTAGCTCAGGAGCAGGACAGGGTGGTGTGAGGCCATTCCCTCCAGCCTCCAAGGGCTCTTCAGAGATGGGAGCCAAATCTCACATATGGGTTACGGATTGTCTTTTAATGCAATTGCAAAACCAGAAAGGCTCTGGGAATCATCAGACTCCTTATTGTACTGGTCCAAACAAAGTGGAATTGATGGGAGATGGATACTGCAGAGAACGGTATTAAAATGTTGCAGTGGGAAGGTAAGTGACACTTTGAGCTTCACCTTTTTTGTCTTGCTCATTATTTTCTAGAACTACATACACCAGATTATCTTGCCTTCAGTTAGGCTCCTTCATGAGCAGTGTGACCCGAGCCAGGCTGGTCACACTTTGATTCTAGGCATGTGATTGATTTTGTTTCATTTGCCTTATGAAGAGAGTGACCTTCTGACTTGCATATACACAGCACAGTGATCCTGAGGAATGGCAGTGGGTGTTATCCATTTCTTGACAGATAATTATTTTAAGGAGGGGTTGTTTGCTTGCCTGTTTTTTTTAGGACACCTCAGGATAACTGAACTATGTCAGATAATGAAGAGAAACCAATTCATCTTAGGCTCTCTTGCAAATCCCAGGCACTGGGTTAATCACACAAATGATTAAGAACTCGAAGCAGACTGGTGCAACATTTTAATTTCTGTTTGTTGAGAGCTGTAAACATAATTGATTTACATTTTTCTCCAATAAGTTAATTTGAGAGAGTGTTCCCATTGTGAATAATATCAGATTGAAAGCTGTATGGCTTCCAAATCTCAGTGACTCCACTGGAGAAAATACAGATCACTCCTTGCTGCAAAAGGTTAGAAAGGATGAAGACTAATGACTGATAAATGTTGGCTTCCTGTAAACAGAAAATGACCAAATGTGACCAGTGCTAAATATTAGCACTGTAACACAAGAAGCAACATGCTCTCCATTATCCATGATAAGTTAATGGATCAGTGCTGAAATTCAAAGCTATTAAAGAAAATCTTTAAAAGCAAAGTCTCTAGCTGGATTCAGAACAGTTTTGGATTTAAAATCCTTTGTTTCCTGGAAATATCACAATGGATTGAAGGTTTGGTGAATGAAACGTTTTTCCATCACAAAATGCAGAGAGGAAGAAGATGAAGATCCCTGCAGAAGGGCGTCTCTTCAGATAGAATCATTTGCTTTAATTTTGATGGGTTCAGAGAGGGAGGGAGGGAGCTGAGGGCTGAAATGCAGCAGATCCAGATTCAAAACTCCTACTGATGCTGCATGTCTTTACATCTTGAAATTCACTGGCTTGTTGAGGCTTTTCCTGATGAGTCCCTTTTTATTGTTATTGTTCTTTTCCAGAAAAATCTCAGTGTCATTTCTGCACAGAACCGGATAATATGTGATTTGTGTGTGTGAAAGAGAATTCTTGTTTTCTGGCTATCAGTGGGCTTCCTCTGAGAAGGCAGGAAAACGCAGATGCTGTGAAAGATCCCTTGAATGCTGTTATTACCTCCTGTTTGTACAACAGAGTGAAACAATTCGGAGTCTAGAAGGGCTCAGAATTCTGTTTCATCAAAAAGCCCACTACAAATTCTATACCTATCAAAACCCCCACCCCAAACCCCACAATGGCTGGTGGGACAAAAGCACTCTAATTAGCATGATACAGGCAGTTGGGTGAAAAGAGCAAGAGAGGGTCTTATTCATAGTAAAAAGAAGTTGAATTAAATAATGCCTTAAAGCGTTTCAGCAAATATTAATAACTGCAAATGTGGAAAAAGTTTCCTTCTGACACAGCCTAATCATGGTGACAGGCAAAACAATTACTCTTCTTGATTAGATTAACTCAGGCCGGGGTTTGCCATGTGCTTTTCAAGAATGGCTTGCATTCATCACATGGACATCACGAGCACTCTGCCCTTGCCAACGCTCACATTCACAGCTCCTGTCAGTGCTGGCACGGCTTCCCCTGCCGCTGCAAGGCAGCACCTGAGTAGGTGAGCTCCTTTTGTACGGGCTGCTTGGAGTCCTAAGCCTGGCTCTTAGGGAAGAAATTTTGTCATCATCTGATGGTAAAAACATAAAAGGAAGGCTCTTTTTAGCAGCAAAATTCAAAGATATTTGTGATTACCTTTGGTATTTGATTCTAGTCAGCATTGCTACAAAAGCAGCTCACCTGCATAGTACCTTTTAAATATCTCTAGCAGTCCTAACCCTTTGAGAGTCCAGATTTACATCCAAATCCCTTACACCTTTGTTAGCAACTGAACCATAAAATGATTTTTGAATGTGATTATTATGAGGGTGCAAATATCTACCACTGAAAGTCTTTTCTTTCTGAACTAAGTCTCTGACAAAGGAGAAAACAGTAATTTCAAAATGCATCTATGAATTCTGCTGCTTCCTCAGAAAAGAAAGGCTGGTTATTTTCTGCCCCATACAGTGAATTTTAGGGATGCCACCTCGTATGCTGCTGTGCCGTTAGGATGTCCTGGACAGAAGCAGTGTGGATGGTGCTCGGGAAGGTATATTGAGGGTGGCAGGTGGTCTTACCTCCTTCTCCACTGCCAAAGCTGCAATGTGAAGGATGCCAGGTCCTCCAAACTTCCATTTTTCCAGACATGGCAAACACTTATTGCTTCTTAGCTCAGGGATCCTGGCCAGGACACCCAGAGGCAGCAGAATATCTATCATGAGAAGTGGATAAATATTAAAAATTTTCTGTGAAAGGCCAGTGGTTATTAATCAAATGTCAACATTTTGTCAAGTCACAAAAGAAATAGAAAAGGATCTTGCATTGTGAAATTGTAACTAAAGTCAATGGTGACGGGCTGTTAGTCACAAAGACAGGCTGTGGGTATTGTAGTCAAGGACTTGTCCAATATTGCTATCCTGAGACAGGCACAGGCTCCATCCTTTCCCATTTCCTAGCAATTTTCAGTGATTTCTTTCTAGACTCTAGCTTCTCAGAGACATGAGAGTTAATTCCCTCACCCTATTATAGATTCATAGAGTCCAGTCTAGCTCAAATTAGATGAAGAAGGTTCTCTGAAAGTCCAGACATCTTTGCAACATGAGCAGACTATGTTTCATCCTGTTTTTCTTGCTGTGAGTTTAGTGGCACCTGATCTGTATGAAACATGCCCCAGTCTTTGAAAGCATTGTGTTTTTTTCTTTCCATTTTGGTATACTTTTAAAACCTGCTTTACTCAAGAAATGTATGACAGCAGCATATATGTTCTGAATAGGACAATAGGTCACTGGTAAACTCTGCTTAAGGTAAGGAGCAGCAATCTGAACTAATTTCTATTGTGAAACCTCATCACACCCTGATTTTGACTTTATTAGCTCAAAGAGAAACAAGTTTGCAGCCCTTTGTCTTGTTTTACAACCCCAAGCTCCTGGTTTTTTTTTGTGATATGAGACATTTTTGTTGCAGCTGATGATTCTGATGACTCTTATAGCAGACTGCGCAGGGAGCCGGTGGCTCAGCTCATCTTAAGCCATGCCAGCCTGAGGCTGCTCAGCTTGCTTGTGTGGATCAGAAAGCTTCAGGAGTGCCCTAGTTCACAGATCATCTCACTAAGCCTGATGTATTCCCTTGGAAAAGCCAGATTCATCTTGCTGCAGAGATGGGTCATATCCAGCGTAACTTATTCATTAACACTTTCGGACAGGACCATATTTCACTGATGCAAAAGAAAAACATTCTTAAAACTGGCCTTCACAGGATGAGCTGTTGCCTCAGGCTGTTCATCGCAGTGATTTATCACAACTTCATTTCCTTCTGGGAAGTACTTCCACTCCTTCCCTAGACCACTGTGTACTAGTATTTGGAAGGTGAGGAGGTGGGCTGGCATGCTCCATGGGGACCCTGGTATTGCTAAGATGTAAAAAAACATGGAATTATATATTACTTTTCTCCCCACATTTCAGATGAGTTTGTTCAGTGGGATGAATTCACATGATGTGTCTTGTTAACCAGTTTCTTATAAATGTAGTAGTTTTTTAATGGATGAAACCACCTTGTTTACTCATGCTTAGTCCATAAGCAGCTCTGAAGGATGCTGGCTCTCATAACACTTCCATTTTCAACCTAGGCCTCAGAAATTCTGGAAATCTGCTAGTTAAGTAGGTGTCATGTTTGTGCTTTCTGTATGTCCTGGGTTCAGCTGTAACAGTTATTTTTTATCCTTCCTAGTAGCTGGTGCAGTGCTATGTTTTGGCTTCAGTCTGAGAACAGTGCTGATAACACACCAATGTTTTAGTTGTTGCTCAGTAGTGCTTACTATAAGTCAAGGACTTTTTGTTTCATGTTCTGCCAATGAGGAGGGGCATAAGAAGCCAGGAGGAAGTGGACAGGATGCCTGACCCAAACTAGCCAAAGAGGTATTCCATACCACAGCATGTCATACCCACTATATAAACTGGGGAGAGTCACCCGGAAGGCCCAGATCAATCCTTGGGTTGGGCTGGGTAGTGGTCGGCGGGTGGTGAGTGGCAGTGTTGTGCATCACTTGTGTTTATTTTTTTTCCTTCCCCCTTGTAGATTTATATTCTCTCTTGTCCCGGATTCAGCAGTAGCAGTCATTTTTTCTCCTTCTTAGTAGCTGGTGCAGTGCTGTGTTTTTGACTTTCAGCCTGGGAACAGCACTGATAACACCAATGCTTTTAGTTGTTCCTATGTGATGTTTAGCCTGACCAAGGTCTTTCTGAGTCTCATGCTCTGCCAGGGAGGAGGGGAAGCCGGGAGGAAGCAGAGACAGGGCACCGGATCCAAACTGATCAAAGTCTTACTCCATACCACAGCACGTCATGCCCAGGATGTAAAAACTGGGAGCAGGGACCCGGAAGAGTTAGATTACGTCTGGGTTGGGCTGGGTATCAGTCGCGGTTGGTGAGCGGTTGTATTCTCTTCTCTTCTTGTTTCCCTTGTAATTATTATGGTGGTAGCAGCAGCGGTTTGTGTTATACCTTAGTTACTGGACTGTTCTTATCTCAACACATGGGAGTTACATTCTTTTGATTCTCCTCCCAGACCCTCCGGGAACCGGGGCAAGGAACAGGGGAGAGTGAGCGAGAGAGCTGCATGGGTTACGGCTGGGCTTAAACCATGACATCTCCTCTTGTTATTTTTCTTATCATTCTTCTTCTTATTATTAGTAGTAGTAGTTGTTTTATATTATACTTTAGTTACTGGATTGGTCTTATTTCAACTGGTTAACTCAGTAGCTGTGCTCAAGTAGCAAGTAATGCCCTCTCCATGCTGAGTACATCATTTCAAATGAGATGTGATTTTTAGTGAGTTGTGTTATCAGTTCATAAACCCCAAAACAACTTCCTTAATTTCAAATTAAACAATTGCATTATTTTTATCATAATCTATAAAATAACATTTCATAGGTAATTTAATATCACACAGTGACATTAGCATTGCAGCTACAAATGTCAGTTTTACTGCATTAGAAATCACAGAATCATAGAATCACACAATGATTTGGGTTGAAAGGGACCCTAAAGATCATCTACTTACAAACCCCCTGCCATGGGCAGGGACACCTTCCACTAGACCAGGTTGCTCCAAGCCTCAACCAGCCTGATCTCGAACACTGCGAGGGCTGGGGCAGCCACAGCTTCTCTGGACAACCTACAGGTGCTAGCTAATAAATTACATAAAGGTTAATTAAACCAATTACTTTTGGCCAGGTAAATTAATTGCATGTTCAAACAAGAGCAAGTGTCCAAATAAGAGCAAGGAAGCTGGTGAAGGGTCTAGAGCATAGGTCTTATGAGGAGCAGCTGGGGGAACTGTGGTTGTTTAATCTGGAGAAAAGGAGGTTGAGGGTAGCCTCCTTTTCCTACAGCTACCAGAAAGGAGGCTGTAGCAAGGTGGGCGTCAGTCTCTTCTCCCAAGTAACAAGCAGTAGGACAAGAGGAAATGGCCTCAAGTTGTGCCAGGGGAGGGTTAGATTGGATATTAGGAAAAACTTCTTCACCAAAAGGGTTGTGAAGAGTATTAGAACAGGCTGCCTGGGGAAGTGGTGGAGTCACTGTCCCTGGAGGTATTTAAAAGACATGCAGATGTGGCACTTAGGGACACAGTTTAGTGGTGGGCTTAGCAATGTTAGCTATACGGTTGGACTAGAGGATCTTGAGCGTCTTTTCCAATCTAAAAGTTTCTATGATTCGGTTATATGATTTCAGTGCCCCTTATTTGCAACAAGATTACCACATCAGATAACAAAAAAGAGGGCATTCAAATGCTTAGCTTTTGTCTCATATGCAAAATACATATTTACTTGCTGCATCTCACTGTGGAAGTCTAGAATATGTTTATAAGCAAGATGTTAAAAAGCCTACAAAGCTCTTCCTCTTTTCTGGCTTCTTCCCTATGTGTGGGAATCTTACACTTTTTAATGTATTGAATGGTGTTCCATGACAGATAGAATGAGTATAGGCTAGAGTCTGTCAAACATCTTAATCCCAGATATGTATCAGAAGTCTTTTCAATGTGTGGTGACACATGGCTATCGCTGGATAACTTCATGTGTGGACATTTTTTTCTTCAAATTGAAATATCTTGTTATCAGTGCAGCTTGATGCACTTTTTAGAGTGGGAGAGGGGATTAACAGATGGCAGGCAATGTGGTTTGCAACCCTTTGTTGCAAACCTGTAAGCTAGAGAAGAAGGGTATCAGGAAAGATAAAAGGAGAGAGGTAGAGCCAAGCCAGGCTCATTCTAACTGGATGCCACCTGAAGAGCAGTGAAATGACAGCAAACTAGGAGGGACAGAAGAAGCATTGTCAAGCTTTTCTCTCTGCAAACACTCTGTGGATAATTTTAGTATAGCTCTACTCTAATTCAAGAGCAGGACTTCTTGTGAGGTAGCACTAAGTGGATGCTGATCCTGTCAGAGACTGCACCATCCTGCAAAGATCAGATCTGCTGTCTGGTTTGGACAGTGCCTTGTAATAGATCCACCTGCTGTCATGTGATGCAGCTGCATAGGTGAAAGATGTTCTGTCCTGTGGAGCTTAAGATATACACAGCCCACGTCAGCTTCTGCTGTCTGGAACGAAGACGAGTGAAATGTACGATTTGGTCTGCTGCTGGTGAAGGTATGTTTGTGCAAGGCAGTTTTGGACCCTGGGAGAAAAACATATTTCAGGCAAAATTCCAGCCTCTGGGTTGCCAGTGGATGGAGAATAAGTTGCTTTCGGCTCTCCGGTTTGGAGTTTTGCATGCTATGGACAGACTCAAGCAATGCAGGTGAAACTGGTATTATCATCACTAGTTACCAGAGATGTCCTGAGAGGAGTGTGCAATCCAGGCTTCAGGCACAGCTCTACCTCTTGGTGGTCAGGAGGAAACTAGGATTAGATTGACTTGCATAGGTTGTCTGCGGAGTCATTGTGTTGCCTCTGGTGTTCCTCGTGGAATAATTAGGAAATGTGGATTTAAACTTACATTTGAAATGCATCATTGTCCACACATAAAGGAAAAATGGACTTTCAGGGCCTCTTGGGGCGAGATGCAGCCACACCTGGTATGCCAGGAGTGTGCACTCCACAGCGGTTCCTGTGGCAACACGGATGGAAGATGGAGAGGGTGGAGATCTTGTGGCTACTCTCTGTCCTAAAGATGGGAACTAGGTGGTGCAAGAAACTGATAAGCTGCATACTTGCT
>JASSUY010045435.1:6182-16598 GCA_032466535.1 Forpus xanthops
AAGGGGGCCTATAGAGATGCTGGGGAGGGACTCTTCATGAGGGACTGTAGTGATAGGACAAGGGGTAACGGGTTCAAGCTTAAACAGAGGAAGTTTAGATTGGATATGAGGAAGAATTTCTTTACTGTAAGGGTGGTGAGGCACTGGACTGGGTTGCCCAGGGAAGTTGTGAATGCTCCATTGATGGTGGTGTTCAAGGCCAGGTTGGGTGACATGGTTTAGTGTGAGATGCCCCTGCCCCTGGCAGTGGGGTTAGAACTAGATGATAAGGTCCTTTCTAACCCTAACTATTCTGCGATTCTATGAAATATTAGATACCAAAAAAATAGATTATTAAGAACAACCAGAGCCTCAAAGATCAGCTTTCAACTTCCCCCATATGAGATACCTCCCTCATTAAGTCCTTTAACTATAGTAAAGCCCCTTGAATCCATGTGACTTGTGACTGTAAGGCCATGTAACACCCCAGCTTGTGAATATTCAAGCATCTTCCAGGTAACACGTAATGGGACTGTTCTTTCCCTTACAGATCCAAGAGTTTCTTGTAAGAAGACTGGTTGTGTTAGGTAAGTTTGCTCTGTTAGCAGTCAGAGATGATGAAAGAATTAACAGTCTTTACATATCCATGTTTCTCATTCAACATGAAAGTGCTCTAAAACCAGCTTATTAATATTATATGAGGTTTTAAAATTGCACTCTTCTTCCCACCTACCCCTGTCAATGTGTGTGCAATGAATAGGGGTCATGAGTTACCACAAAATACAGAATCGAAAAAAAAAAAAAAGCCTCTCAAGGTCTCCACTTGAAATCCAGGGCAGACAGGAGTCATCAACATTTGTGATCATTGAGAGATACCTTGATAGAGTATATAAAATGAACTTGGTGGTTCTCAGCACAGATGTCATTGAAGAAATGCACAACCGACAAATTCTACCCCACCACCCCTAACCGTGACACCATCAGTAGTGATTTCAGGAGAGTAGAGGAGGACCAAATGAACCATAAAGGAAAGGCTATCCACAAGAAAATCTCAATTTTGTGATTAAACCTGGGAAGTGTGGAAAGAAATATTTGAGGAGAGAAGTCTGTAGTCTCCATGGACCTTCTACAATCAATATAATTGACACCAGAAAGAGAAAATGCACATGTGAATGAGAGATGGGCTGATGCATGAGGCAGAATGTTTTTGTCCTCGGTGCTAAGAAATTCCATGTTGAAATTTCACATTGCTATTGCCATTTGGATAGAATAGTTTTTTTGGAACTAGGTAAAAGCAAAAGAGTAAGTTTTATTTTTACAGACTAATGTTACTAAATCTAAGAGACTTAAAACATTTTAATATTGCTAAATATAACCAACAGCTGGAAACTGAAGTATGAATCAGCAGACATTCAAAAGCTTTTACATATTACACCTGTGAACTAATTGTTCTCACTCTGCTCCTAGCTGGTCATTGTGTCTATTTTTGACAAGGAGGCCAAAGTGATACCAGCTAAGATAAGTCTGTATGCAGTTCTGGTGCCAGAAAAGCTACATAATTAAGCCACGCATGTATGAGATACAAGGATTAGATGCTTTACAGTGAAAAGGCTGGAAACTTTTTACTTTAGACGACCAGCTTGACTGAGGATTAAAACAACAAACATCTGAACATGGGGCTCCACATAAAGCTCTACAATCTCAATCACAAAACTGAAGGGTTTCTTTTGGCTTTAATAATAATGAAATGTCAAGTCCATGGCTGTGTGACCCTGAACTTGTCAAACACTGTGACCACATGAGGGCTGAGAAGCATATTAGTGGGTGTGGGCCCAGCTCCTAGCAGACACGTACACACATGCCCAGACAATTTGGTGCCTGCAGTTTTCAAAGTGCTACGTTTTGTTGGTTATTTTTCCTTTAGAGAACACCTTTACATTTTCCACAGTCTGGAGTCTGCATATTAGCTGTGTCTTGTAACACAGACACGCAGTCTGTCAGACACAAGAAGCCAACCCATGAACACCAGGGAGTGGGTAAGTTTTGTTGGTACTTTTGCTGAGAATAAAAACAATGAGAGCAAGTTTAATGTTTTGTGGTTTTTTTTTTTTTTTTCATGCAAATAACTTGAGCAATTACTAAACTAACCACTCCACTGCACAATGCAACTACCTCTGTGTGTGTCTGGGGGGGGAGGTAGTAAACAGGACCAAACAGACAAGTTTGAGGTACGTCAACAGAAGGTGCAACACACATTATTGCTGATTTTGTGTTCTGTCTAGGAGCTCAAGGACATCAGATCCCAAGCTCCCCTGTTTACTGCCATTCATCAGCACTAAAAACACTTCAAAACATCTTCCATTCAAAACTAACTGAGAGCCTCAAGGGCAGACACTTACACAAACACTTGGATTTCTTGGATGAGTCTATTCCTGCCATCAGCAGGAAACCATTGGCAGAATGGTTTAGCCCACAGTGGAGAGGAGAAGAAAGCTTGCCAGGCCCCTGCCGAGAAGCATTTTAATTTAGTCACTTACAGGCCTATAACAGGGTCACAATGCCTGCAGGTGTGCATTCCAGATTATTACCAATTCATTTACAAGTACAGAAGGATTTACAGCAAAATAATCTTACTGCTCCAAAGTGGGCTTGTTCCTCTTCTGAGGCAGGATGCATTTCAAGAGCTGTGCTTCAACAGCACAAAACAGTTATAAAATATAACACTTTAAAAATGGCTGAATAACTGGCTAAAGAATCATTAATCAAGTGATTCTTCTTGTATTTTCAAAACTCATGCCCAGCCATGCAGTAGATCTTAAAGATGGCCAGGAGTAACGTGAAACAGATGTGCTGCTTTTAAATAGAAACAGGTGAACTGATTAAAGAGGAACCTGAAGCAGATGTATCAAATCTTTCCATTTAGAAGTGAATAGAGGCATCGCTCTGAGCCTAAAATTCATATGGGACAGACAGCAAATTAAAGTGGAATTACTGCCCAAAAATTTACACTACAGAAATTGTTTTTCAGTATCTAGTGGAAAGTCTGCAATGACTTTCTTACAGGCTTTGCAGATCCAGGTACTTTTCCTCCAGCTGCTGGAGACAACTCAATTCAGAGCAGCATACAATTCAAGCTGTATTTACCCTGCATGACATCTTACCAACTCATGGATCCTGCCATCAGAACTCAGGAAGTAAATGTGATCAGAAGCAAGTGCAGTGCCCTTTTCCTCAGCTGCAGCACATTCATTCATAGCACAGATATTGACTGGTTTTGTCCAACAGCAGCCTGATGGTGGTCAGATGTGGAAGGAAAAGGATCTTTGCTGAGAGTAGTCCCTCCTTCCCTCATCCGTACATCTGGTGGCAGCATATGGAAGTCCAACTGCTTGAGTCATTTTCAAGCAATGTTAAAGATCAACAAGTACCAAATAACTTCTGACATGGTACTTAGTCTGCCTCCCTCTATCCCCTCTGGCTCCATAAATAATCTCTATTGACTCTGCAAAGTAATTCATCACTAATCTCCACAGGACACCTCACCTGATTTAACACCAGCTTCACTTGCAGACATCAAGTGGTTTATTGTTTCGTCCTCTTGGAGAAAGCTGTCAGCCTGACTCTGAACATGCCTGGGAGACATTGCAGTTTTACACCAACTTCCCTTACAGACATCCAGCGCTTGCTCATTTTTCTTCCCTAAATATACCTATTGATTTAACTTGCAGTAACCTTCCCCCTTCATTCCTTCTTTCCGTGGATCAAAGCAGAATACTTGTCGCTCACTAACCATCTCCTGCTCAGAGGAAAAAGTGAGTTACTTCATGGGCTTGTTCCTTTGATCTTGCTTAGCTCTTGAGAAAGAAGCATGCTTGCCTACTACCAGAGAACCTGAAGCATTGTTGCAGCTACATTAAGCTCCTGTAGCACAGGGATCACAATCCACACTTTCAACTTGGAGAAGAAAACTGATTATCACGTATCAAGGCCATTTTCTAATTCAAACTGAACTGAACCACAGTGCTTCCAAAAGATACCAACAGTAGTAGATGTGACACCAAGAGGCATTAACTGATACTTAGCTAGTTGGTGTAGCTCAAAATCTTAGCTTTTACTGACTGCAGGACTTTCCATCTCCATAACCCATTCCATATAGGCTACTAGTTATTTCAATTCCAAATTCTGTGACTGGGACATAAGGCTTCTTTAACTCCTGAGCTCTCTCTCGGCTCTGTACCACTGCCAATCTGGGGGCTGTTAAATATCTGTGCTTTGGGAATACTCATTGTCACTATCCCATAAAGGCAGAATAAGATGTTTTCCTGTCCTAAGAAGCATTCAGTAGTCAGGCTAGTCTAACTGTGCATTCACTAAGAAGATGTAAAAATGCAGTCAGTCTTTTCACATCCTTTCTATCTCAGGTGCCAATTCATCTTGCCTGTGAAGAACATAGTGCCTTAACTTTTGAGGGACAACAGCTGGGACATTTTACCAGGTACATCTTCTGCTATTATAGCAACACATTGGGAAAAGAAATACATCAGTGCCTTCTCAGCATTTCACTGTGAAAGTATTCTGCCAGGTGCATAAAGAAACAGGCTTTTTTTTTTTTTTTTTTCCTTCAGAAAAAGCTCATGAATGACCAAGATACTTTGTATCCAAATACATTCAATTTTCTACCAAGAAGGGTCTGGGGATGGCTGCCTTTCTATACCCGGCAGAGAAAAGCAGGGACAAACTTGGGAATCCTGAAATTACAATAACATATTGATGAGGAAGTGGTTTATCCTTTACCAGAACCCTACCTATCAATTCCTAGTTGTGATCTAAGGCAGGATGGTACTGACTAATGTGTTCAGTTTAACCTTGGGGTTTGTTAGAATAGCAGATAAAGCCATTTATTGTGGACCTTCATTTAAAATCAAAAAATCGCTTGAGGAACCGAGAAGACGCTGTTTATTGCATAGCGTTCTTCAAGACAGCACACTGAGGAACTGAACTACTAAGTGCAATGAGCTGTTTCTGTATCAAGATACAATCTATACCTCAAAATCATGTTGCCTGGAATCTACCTTGAAATAAGGGTGAACACTGTATTGTCACATGGCAGAAAGGCACAGCACTGTCAGTACACTGAGACTGACATTGGCCAAATAGCTTTTCCTATTAATGCCTGAAGTGAGCACGTTTAGAAGCACAGAGAAAAATACTTGGTCTCTAGTATTCTGGTTGGAATCATTGCACAAATCCTTTTTCTTCTTCCTTATTGATATGTGTTTTAATCATGAAAACCACATTTGATAAAGCGTCTATCTACTGACATACAGAAATGGTTTTCTGAGGCCTTTTGCTGCTACTGATTTTATGACATTTTGCTAGCACTCCTACTGTATCCAGCCTCTTGAGAGGGTTACTGCTGACTAGCTGGGCTACACGAATAACAAACACATCTCAGGAGAACACTGACATAATGATTTTGCTGGAATTCATGCATAATAACTTGCACGAAAAAGTTGCATAAGTATACATTGAGCTTTCTTCTCAGCAAGGTCTCTCACAGAACTGCACCCCACCAGAGAATTTCACTACATCTTAGGCATGTTCTGTGAGAACATTTAAAGATACAGAATGACAAAACCACTAGAACAGTGAAAATACTATCCATTACTTAAGTAATGGAGCCAGGGAGTAGCCACCCTGGTGAAAAAGGTCAGAGAAATTTCCAGCTTCTAGGCGGAAGCAGGGATGTGGGATGGTTCTTCCAGGCCACTCAAGTCTGACAGTAAATCTCCAGGCTGGTAGAAAGTGAAGGCATCAGGAAATCCATGAGAGATAGCAGATTTCCAGTGTGAACGAAATAACTGTATGTTGGGAACACCATTAAGAAAGCCAGATTTGAAGCTGGTCTCACCTGTTTACCTGGCCTCACCACAGACAGATTCTTCCATGCCTTAGTTGAATTATCGCCGACTGGAAATAGTGAGATAAACTGATCTCGTGCTTATTCAAACCTTTACAGTTGGTTTAGGGAATAGAGCTTCTTTTTGGATCTGCCAGACTCCATCAAACAAGGAAAATTGCATCCTTCTACTGCAGGAAATCTGAAAGATGCTGCTACCAACTACTTGAAATACAGATTTTTTTTTTGAATGAAAATAGAGATAAGAAGGGGGAGGAAGGCTTATAAATCTGTTAACTGTCAGCAAAAATTAACTAGCAATTAAATTTCCATCTCTTCTCAGCCAACCATGCTCCAGTCTCTCTGCAAAAGAAAGCAAGAGACATCAATTTCTCACTCTAGCTAGGTTTTGGCTTGTTGGACCATATGAAATATGAGATCTGCCTGACCCCTTCTAACACAGTGTTAATAAAACAAAAGCATTTCAGTAGTGGAGGGAAAGAAAACCCAACCCATGCAACTATTTTACTTTAAAAGGACATGACAGTTTAGTGTAAACAAAGGGGGAATAAACTACAGGGATATATGCACAGTAAGAGTCAATTGGAAACAGCCATTGACAGATACTGTGGTAACCTGAAGGCTGGGGCTGCAGCTCAGGGTTGCACAAACTCTCTTTGTCACTGGTGTTAAATCCTCTCCCAACTGCACATGTGTGCACACTCACATGCACATACATGTAAGGTGTGCTACAGCAGCAGCAGCAGCCAGGGCATGCAAGGGCATGGCAGGAGCCAGGGCTGGTTTAGCTGGGAGCATCTCACCTTCAGGGTTTAACCTAAAGGAAGAAGAAGTAGCATAATGAAAAAGAACTGCAAAGGGGTTGTAAAACCCTTTCAATTATTGTCTGTAGCCAGGCAGCTCAATTGCTCTCTTTAATAATAGAGCACAAAGAGTAGAAAAAGACATCAATGTAGAGGTGCCATTTTAGCTCCCAAAGATTTCTGCTTCTGTAGTTTAAAAGGTAAGTTTGGGAGGAACAGCAACCCTGCGCCATGCTGTAATATATTTCTGATTTGCTGGGTGCAACACTATCTGTTACAAACATTAAATGATGCAAGGCAGTGATAGTTATGCTGACTGGTGTTTCCCATAGCACAGTGCAGTGAAGTTAACAGGGCACAATGTAAACCAGCATGCTTCTTAGGGACAGCAAGCTCATTCTCCAAATTGCTAACATCCACAATATGCCTGCTACCAGCAAGACCAGGATATTTCCTGGTGGAGAAATTGGCAGTCACAAACCACAGCTTTTCCACTTCAGTTTCAGCCCAGACTAGCAGCTTGAAGTGGACTGGATTCATGGCATAACTAGAGCGAACACACGGTGTGTATCCTGAAGTGCAGGTTCCTGCCACTTTGCTGGAGTCAGCAGAAGGGAAGGCAAACCACAGACTGTCCTTTCTCACTATTTAGAGAGAATTCCTCTTAGGCAAGAATGAACCAGACTTGCATGACAGAAGAGGTGAGTGGCGAAAAATGTACTGCTACTGTCCACACTGCTTTTGTTTTGAAGATGGAAGATTTTAACAAATATATAGTGTCATACCAAGTCATGGATCACCTTCCTGAATCCTCCTCAGCCTAGCCACCTGCACACATTATGTTACCACCTCTAGGAAACGTCCCATCTGCTCACATGACTTAGTGTGAACCTCAGACACAATTTAGCAGATCTGCCAAACATCATGAAAATCCTGTTGCTCCAGTGCCTCCCCATTCGTTTGCCCCAGCCCACAGTCAGATGCCAGCATCAGCAAAGACATGCGCTGGCAACTGTTGCAGAGAGAGAAATGTAAGCTTTCCCTCATTGCTGGTCTGGATGTTGGGGGTCCTGCTGACATGCAGGCTAATGCCACCTAAGTAGCATAATGAGAGCCTCCATGGTTTCACTAAGCAATGGAAAGAACTCATTCCAGTCCCGGTGGTCTGGCTGCAAGTTTGCTTTTAACTGTTAGCTTGCTAGAGCAGGCAAGCAATCCCATCCACATGAACCTCACTTTCTACTGGTCAGCGATGCAGTTGTACTGCTCAGTACTGCCACAACTTTCCCAGGTTCTGTCTCCAGCCCTGCTGTCCTCTGGTAGGAAAGGCAGCTCTCTCTGGTGGATCACTGTCTGCACAAATCTGGTACTTAGTGACAGACATCCCGCCTAGTACTCACGTTGGCAGAAAGACACGAAAAGCATATAGAGGGCTCTGAAGTCACAGCATTTGAAGGTATTAATCATTGCAGGAGCATGCAAAGGCAACTCTTGGCTTCCAAAACCTTATTTACAAATGCGAGACCTGCTTCTTGAACGTAACTATTTACCTTGACCACTTTTCCCATCAAAAGCCAAAACTGGCAAAGATGAATATCACCCTCAGCACTGACGTATTCTAGGGAGGTGCTCAGAGTATTAGAAAAAGACATACACGACAGAGACAAATGACATGGGGGGGGGCATAATACTTAAGAGTAAAAAGCAAGAACTGCCAAAGAGCTACTTTCATTTGCCTATGAGTTCTGATATTTTTCTGGTGATGAGTCTTCAGACAAATCTTGATGCTTATCTGTTTAAAGCACAAGATGTGTGTTTGCATATGTTTACTAAGTGTGCTAATACTTGAGAA
Source organism: Forpus xanthops (assembly GCA_032466535.1). Taxonomy (NCBI): domain Eukaryota; kingdom Metazoa; phylum Chordata; class Aves; order Psittaciformes; family Psittacidae; genus Forpus; species Forpus xanthops. The sequence goes on from JASSUY010045435.1 coordinate 14,737, forward strand.
AGACATGATTTTATGACACTGCAAGAGAGTTTTCTCTGAAGTTCTGCAGGTATTAAAAAATGGTTCTAGTTGGGAAAAGAAGCATGTCCATTTGTTTAATTCCATCCCCTCTTTCCTCTGCACTGACTCAGGCATATCCTATAAGCTAAGGCTTAGCACACTTACTTGGAAAGGAGAATGACACAGTTCTGGGCTCTCCTGCCATCAATCACAGAGAGCTCTTTCACTTTTCGGGTAGAGAGGTAAAGGTCTTCAGTTGAACCCATCTCTTTCTGCATATAATTCAAAAGAAAGGGAAAATAATCAGTATTATGCTTCACCCAAGACAGATAGAATTAGCTGAGTGTAATGAATAAAACCCATCCCAACCTTGGAAAATCTACCCACATGGTGAGAAAATGAAAGAAGGGCAGAAAACATGTAGGTAGATCCTGTGTTCCTAGAGAAACAGAAGCCATTCATTGCCACCTATGAGGTCATCTTTGATAAAAAATACTGGATCTGAGCCTGATCTATTGGACTCTCTACCAACAGTTATTTTATTATGTTAATGTACAAAACTGGCATAACAAGAAAATTGGGCACATTACAGTAAAGCCCACTGGTGTCACTGCATATATCCTTCAGCAGATGTCTCCTGTAAGGGTTACATAGCATTCTTAAAGGCTGCAGCACAATCAAAAAAAATCTTGCAATCACCTCTTAAGGCTGACACTGGGCCAGTCCAAACCATATTATATGAGAGAGAAAACAGTAAGGCAAGGTGGCATTTATATTACTAAATATATCTTACTAAATGGTCAATATCTACATCTGAACTGGCTTTTTTCTTTTTTTCAATTTTTTTAATCATACAGAAACCACTATTTTTCAAAGTTCTCTGCATATCCCCATTGGCAAACTCATCACCTGTGGAAAAAAAAAAAAAAAAACAAACGGAAAATCCCATTCAAAATGTTTGTCAGCACACAGAGAGAAACTATCTGCAAATCCAGTCTGACCATCCAGAAATCTCTGTCTCCTTGTCCTGCCTACAATGCAGAGCAACAGAATTCATTTTACTTCCAGAGATTGGCTTTCTGTAGTTAGTTTGAGTGTCTTTTAACACCATTCCTTAAAGGGAAGTAGAGGCCATGATAAACGGTGTCAATCCTGGATAATATCACTCTAGTTGCCAACAGAAAAGAGGGAACTGGAAACAAGATAGGTTTTTATTTTCCCACGTACTTCTGGTAAAAAAAAGCTTTTCCATAATATCCATATTGTCCTGCCTGGAGATTTTGAGATTTACCAGTATAATCTAGCTCTGAATGCACCTATCAAATTAGCAAAGTGACTTCTTTCTTAGGACATAACAGCAAGCATGCTGAGTTAGATCAGAAGGTCCCTCTACTCCACTATCCTGTCTGTAAGAGTGGTTAAGAGCAGACACCGAGGAAAAGATGTAAGATCATGACAAGCATATTGTGGTGCTTCCTAGAATTCTCTCCCAGGACTCAAGTTTCTGCAGCTCAAGGTTTACTTATATCAGCAAGACTAATCCACTCCAAGAAATATTGACACCCAAGTGTTTGAAAGTTAAATGTAAATCGCAGATTCACGCTGCTAGTTGCCATTTAAGCTCCTGATACAATCAACTACAACGTGCCTGTGTTGTTCCTAGATATACAAAGGATTCATACAATCACGTCCAAACGTTCTGCAGTGAGTCACTAACAATACTATGTGGCATTTCTAAGAAGGTACAATGCACCAGCTGAAGAAATGAACATGATAGCTCTGCTGAATCATAGAATCATAGAATAGTTAGGGTTGGAAAGGACCTTAAGATCATCTAGTTCCAACCCCCTGCCAGGGGCAGG
>JASSUY010045436.1:0-26821 GCA_032466535.1 Forpus xanthops
TGCTGTGGCATGGAATACCTCTTTGGTCAGTTTGGGTCAGGTGTCCTGTCTCTTCTTCCCTCAACCTCTCCTCCTCCCTGGCAGAGCATGAGACTCAGAAAGTCCTTAGCTAGCCTAAACATTACCAAGCAGTAACTGAAAACACTGGTGTTATCAGCACTGTTCCCAGGTCCAAAATCAAAAACACAGCGCTGCACCAGCTACCAAGGAGAAAAATGACTGCTACTGCTGAACTTATGACAATGGTCTAATTGTTTGGTCCACTCACCTAGCCAAATAGACATAAAATAATATCATTCCAAGCAGAACCCTTTATCCTTTTGGATTGAGGGCAATACAAAACAGAAGACTATAGAGGGGAAAAGAGAAAAAGAGTGAGAGAAACCAGATCTATTACACTTATTTTTGTGGATCAAGATAGGCACTTGTCCCTTTGAAAATTATGAGAAGTGACCCCTTCAAGAGACAGGGCAAAAGATCAACGAAATGGATTTCTAGACCATTACTTGGTGTTCCTCTTAAGGCATTCAGATCACTTGACAACTGCAGATTCTTTCTTATGCAAAAATATATAAGCCTCTTTGCAAGGGATTAATACCAAAGGGCAAGAGGGAGAACTGCAATTTCTAAATAAGCATCTGTGTGCCCAAATTCCTGGGACACATAATCACACCTCTGCATCATGGTCAGCAGTAACCATTATTAGGATAGCTCCTTATGGCTGCTAACAATGCTGATGCTACATTGGTTTTGTTGGTTTGAGTTTTTCTAGTTATATGGTGGGTTTTTTTGTGCCTTTGTTTGTTCTACACCAGTTCCTACTTTAAATGGATTTGCAAGTTAATTATCTTGATCTTTCCATAAAAGCTGAAACTTTAAAGGTGGAAGTTTCCATTATAGTTACAAGGACCACTACTTTAACGTAAAGCATTTGGAAACTCTTAATACCATTCCAGCTAGTTCAGGAAACAAACCCTGCCCCATGTTGGATATTCTAGTATCAAATTTTTTTCTCAAACATGAAAGTTGCTCCTGTTATAGTTTATGCTCAACTTTAAAGCAAACAACAAAATAACCTTTAATAAAAGGAACAGCTAGCACAGCTATCAGGAAGCAGCTATGACCTCATCTACAAGGGAATGTTTTTTGCTTTGTTTGGTTTGGTTTTGGGTTTATTGTTTTGAGGTTTTTTTTTTTTTTTGTTTTTTTTTAAGCATTAAACAGATATCAGATGTTAATATAACATAGCACTTAACTTTTACAGTGCATATCAAAATCAGGCAGTGAAAATGACTGTCATGGATTTATTTCTCTAGAGAGACCTAAGTATAAACAAGCACACCACAACACAAGCTTAGGTTTCAGTTGCCATTGGTAACATGGGAAAAGCCATTATTGTTACTTTAGCAGAAATTTACCACTTCACACCAGTTAGGAATCTGGTCTGTAATTTATCCAAATAACACAGGGTAATATGAAGCCATTTGACACAATGTTTTGTTGTTCTATTTCCAATTCTGCAGTAGATCAAGAATGTACTATCTCATTGGAAAGTTTCTTAACAGTTTGGTTACATGCAGCTGCATGGAAATTGATTTCAGCTAAATTCCACCTTCTGATCCTTTCAATCATGGCCTTTCACAATTAGGGATTTCTAACAAAAGGAATATGTAGCAGGGCACACTGTCCACTCACTCATTTTAATCTCCTTTTGAAAGCTACATCTCTGTTAATATATTGAGCCTCAAATAAGAAAGACTTTGTCTTCCTTTTCCTGATCAAATTCAGGTTCTCAAACATCTATCCCAAACAGCTCAAGCACCTTAAAGGCATCTTCTTTTCTCATACTGCCACTATTTACAGATCTAGGTAAGTTAATGTCTTTTGCAGACTAAGGTTACTCAGGCCTAATACAAGATTACACTTAACAAGAGGATTTTCTCACACGGCTTTCTTCAGTTCAATTTTATATGTCTCAAGTGATCAGGTTTCCTTAAACTCTGTAAACAATTCATACATGAAGCTAAAGCACGTGTGGCTTTTGAATCCTTTCAAGGCACCAGTCTGGTTGTTTATGCTTAAAAAAGTACATGGTATTATTTCCCCCCACTAAACACTTGAAACAGTTACATTCACTTACCTCCTGACAGCCAGGACTGGGTAGATGCACAACAACTGGTGACACCAACGTATCAATTGTCTCCAACTCCTGTTGGTAAAAGGTCTGAATTTTGTTTTCTAATAGAAAGCCTTTCACTTTCTCATGTAGCATATTGATCAGGAATGTCTGACCCTCCAGGCCACTACACGGATAGAGAGAACACATCAAAAGGCAAGAAATAACACTTAACATTTTTTTAGTTACCTAAAGTTAGCCTGTTAGACTGGTTTGCACAGACCTAAAGGTATTTTTGTGTCCTTAAAGAATCTGAATTTAAACCTTTAATCAAACCAGATCATTTTTATATGTAATAAGCACTGAACTGTTGCTCTTAAATCATTTGCTGTTTGTTTTTTCTTATTTATAACAGAGTTGTGCTTTTAAGATCTACAGACTCTGAAAACATACTACATGTATCAGACCTTCCACTAAACATCCAGCTAACCTTAAACTGAATACAGGAATGGGTGGGTGTTTGAATCAGTTCATTGAGGTTATGTCTGTGACTTGATGATGACAAGGGCAGTAGAAGTGGAGAGCGTTTCAATGGAATAGACCCTTACCCTTGCACATAAAATGAGGCAAAGATGCTCCTCTGTCTAATCTGTTGACCTCACCTCCAAATCTTGCTCAAAACCCCAGCTTTTTTACTAGAAGCAAGAGATCTGTACATAGTATTTTATCCCCTTCTGAATCCTCATTTTGGTTCAGAGTTGTATTTCTTTTATCAGATTATGCACTGGTATCCCTTTCAACCTGATATTCTGTTATCTCATCTGTGTAGTTTATCAGTTATTTGGGAGAAAAGCAGGCTGCTACTTTATGCTTCTGCATAGACTAAATCATGTTCTTCCTCCAGTTATTACAATAAGAAATGAACAATAATAAAACCCCCACACTTTGCCCCAGGAGTAGTCTGGATAATGCATTTACCTCTGTCCCTCCTCAGGGCCTAGGAAAGGTTTATCATAAACTTCTCTATAGAGACAGGAGAGTTCCATCATCCTTGAAATCTGAGTGTTACACACAGGATCATCCACTTTATCTGGAGCAGTAAAAAGAATGCACATAGGTGGCCAGGACTGCCATGCCAATCTTATAAGCAAGAACACCTGAGGCAACACAACAGAGCTTCCCATGCCAGCAGTAAACTGGCAAATTTTGTTCACTTCTTTTATAAAATCAAACCCACAAAGGCCACTCCTGCTTTTACAGTTTACAAGGAGGTAAATGGCCTGTTGCGATGCATTGCAGATCATGCTTTTGTCTGACAACTTATGTAACCAGAATTTATGATCTCTTTTACCTTTCAGAAGTCTCTATCCATTACATAAAGTTAACACATACTAAGGAGCCTTTTTTGGGGCCAAGGTGAAAGGAATTTAGAGGCTATTTGAACTGCATGGCTCTCCTTTACTGAAACAATGGTGTTATTACCAGTCCTTGAATGGGTTATACATTCATAAATCTTCTATCTGGAAAGGAGGCTGAATTCCCTCCCAGGTTTTAATTAGAGCCAAAAAAATCTTGATCTTTTTGCTAAGCTACACAGGTTTTGTATGGATGACGGGCTTCCCCCCCAAGTAATCATTTTTATATTGTCTCAAAGATTTCACTGGGGAAAACTGACTCTTACACAATAGCACAGGCACAGAGAAGAGAAGAAATTATGTAAGTGGGAGTTCATAGGGTGCAATGAGTGGACTTCAGAGCTGTCGGATACAGGGGCAGCACCTGCACACAGGTATGTGCCCTAGTGCCTGAAGATGAGGCTTCACTTTCCAGTAATTCTGCAGAACCAGGGAGCTTGGAAGAACCTTGGCTTCAAGTGGTACAATGTGCCCATATGCTGCTGTTTGCCCACAGAATGGATTATACCAGCAACTGTTTCTCCAAAGCAGCTAATGCTCCTGATGAAGTGTGACACAAAACATCACCAACTCTCTTCCCATGGGCTTTGGCTGTTCTATCTCAACACAAAGAAAACTGAAGAGCAAGTCACTCTCACAGATACCAAATCACAGTATCTGCATGGTATTCTTATAAGCATGCTAGCAATATTTTACAGTTCTTTTATAAATGAAGCATTTTCCAGGAAGGCCTCATTTACAGGCAATCTAATCCTACATATTTAGTAGTGTGCCTTCTAACCTTCCACTGCTAAAATTGAAATAAAGACATGCAGATGTAAATCCCTTCAGAAAAACGAGGTGCCAAAATATAAAGCGGGAATGATCCAGTGAATTACATACAGCTTAGATCATCTCACGAATTCAGACAACTATTCAGACAAAGATACATGTCACAGTTGCACAACACTCACAAAAACACGAAGCCTGAATTTCTCTTTGCTGCCTGTAGGTTCGGATTTGACCTCTGACCCTGACAACATCCCCAATTGCCAGCTTAGTTTTCTGGCTCACCATTTCTTGAAGCTTCTTCATCTGTTCAAGCACAATAAGACTGCTGGGTGTGCTTGGATGACCTGCAAGAAGTGAGTGAAAGGAAATCAGGCATTAAGGCCAAGAGGACTGTCCTTTTGCATTCACCTAAACATCCCAGGACTCACATTACTAAAAAAGGGTTAAGGTCCCAGGCCCCATAAGTTCTGGGTAGCAAAACATTTGGGCGATAAAGTCAATGTACAGTATTATATTTATTTAATAGATCACCCAGGGAAAGTGTAAAAGGGATGAGGAGGAGATACTGATTTATTAGCGAAAATGTTGTAGGTGGGTTGCAAAGTTGCCATTAATTGAAATAGATTCTGTCATTTTTTGATTTTGTCATGCTAAGATGAATGAGGTGAAAAGAAAGGACAGCTGAACTCCTTACATTAAAAAATGAGTCATCTGAGGTGTGCCCAAAGCATTCATGTGATGCAATCTGAAAGCTACACTCAGATGAATGCAACTTGACAGAACTTCACATTTACATAACACACCTTTGCAGGACAGTAAATTCTTCATAACGTAAAACCTGATTCATGATCTAAGTACCCCTGATCACAATTACAAAGGACTGGAAGGAAGTTTCCTCTGACCCTCAGGAGCAGTTTTCTTTAGCAAGGCACAAATTAATTGATTTCCACTAATAACACAATGTCCATTCAAGCACTGCTGAGGTAAAATATGAACACAAAGTTCAAAGGAGCATACTCAGTCCTCATTCTATTTCAAGCAGAATTTAGCTCCTTATAAAAACCAGATTTGATTATGGATGCCCATTATTTTTTTGAAAGCTGTGCCACAACATCACCTCTCTAAAAGTGAGAGCTGACTTCTAGATTCCAGTTGCAGTTGGGATTGTTTCTATCCATTGTCACACCATTATTAAACAGAAGTAAGAACTATCTGTCTATACAACCAGGCTTGTTCCACAGACAAGAGTTTTTAACTTTTACATCAAGTTTTTCTCTCCCCATTCTATGTGTAGATAACCCTAACACCAACACATCACATGAGTAACATTTATTTCAGTCGGATTTCATCAGTTCTGTGTCAGGGTCGTCAATCTACCAAATGACCTTTTAAGGTCAAAAAAAAGACAGCATTCCATACTTTGACCTATGAGAAATGGTGGGAGAAAAATCAAAAAGAAAACCAGACATTAGAGAGCTCTTCTGTTATTGAATGCAATAATAGATTCACTTCAAACGCACAATTTCTGCACATTTATAACTTTCCCAAATCATAAAAGACTGCTGGCATCCTCCCGCTGTGCTTTATGCTACCTTCAAGTTCATCAAGGACAGCACATGCATGAGCAGAAGAATATGAATGAAAACAAAGATGAATGCTGAAACCACTGTATCACAAGAGTGGGGAAAGTATACCAGGTTACTGGCTTTGGAAAGAGAAGCTGCGGCATGTGGCAGATTTCCAGCCTAGCTCCTCACTAGATGTAGTCATAAAAAGAACCATAAGAGAAGGATTCTCTAAACAATGTCACAACATAGAATTGAAATACCATATTACTCAGATAAGGAAAAGGCTTGACAGGTCATAGTGTAGTGCTTTTATTGGCATCACGATTGGATGCAACATAAAGAGTAACATGAAGACTCCTAAAATGGACCAAGCTTTAGGATGTGACAGTTTAAATTAAGAAAAGCATTGAATTTGTTCATCTGCAAGTTTAATAATTCAGAAAATTACATAAGAGAGACAAAAGCAAAAAGGTACAGTCAAAAAAGGAATTGTTTATTTGTCGAATTACCTGATGAAGATGTTTCTGCTACCATGGGATTTTTCCAGCAGACACAGTTTATAACCCCAGTACTATCATCCACTGTAAAAACAAAATAAAATTGCAAGAATGACAGAATAAGAAAGGCAGTGATGTTCCAGGAGGTGAAAGAGACATAGATATGTAGTGAGATGACTACCAAGGATATCTCATTCCAACCAGTCTGAAGGGGAAAGTGGGTGCTCAATCCCTGCTTAATACCTGTAAAATAGTCTCAACATTCATTTCAGTCATGGAAGTAGCTTAGCACCAGGTATATGTTTATGTGCATCGTAGGCAGAGTAACAGCTATAGTCTTAAAAAATGATTAAGTTATCATTTAAAATATGAGGCTTCAGTACATATACTGTCTCACTGACAAGGGCCAGAAGAAGAATCAGTGCTGAAAACTGAAGCCAGGAAATTAGACACAAACCACAGAAAAACTACTGTAACAGTGAGAAAACAGCACCTTAGCACTGGAGAGTACAGGCACGTGAATAGACTAGGAGGGCTGCTACCTCCAGCTACACTGGTTTCCATGCTAACAATGTGCACAAATTCTGCCAGCCATTCCTATACGAGATGATCCAGAGAGCAGAAATGCAGCTCCTCCAGCCAGGAAGGACAGGAGACAGCACCATGCTCAGGGTTCTGCTCTAGGCCAAGAATTCCCAACTTAAAGTATACATATTGCTGGCATGCAAGACACTTCCGTTTCCAAAACAGCTTAACACCTTCTCCAGAGCACAGGAGCTATATAGATTTTCCTGTTTTGCTAGCACACAATCAAAGTAAACTTGAGGATTTCTGCCCCAGGCACTGCATTGTCAAGGACAGTAGAGAAAGAAAAAAGCCAAAGAAAATGAAAAAACTAACAGAAGAATCAATAGTTCTACAGATCAAGAGGCTGTATACAGATGGCATGTCCAATCTACACTCTAATTAAAAAGGCACTAAATGGTTGTCACACTACAGCAAGGATCACATCTCACACCCAGCTAATGCTCCAAGAACATTACTGCTTGAATGCAACCATCTTCAAGACAGAGTTTCCACTCCCCATAAATTAGAATTTGTGATTTTCTTCTGCTCCTTACATCAGATCCATGGCTACAAAAGTAACAGCAATGTTTACCAGGAAGGTACTGATTGGTACCTGCAGTCATTTCCTTTGGGAGCCATAGCATCAAAGCATAATGCCTTTGCGTTGCCTCACATGTTTTGAAACAATCTCCCTACTGGGGTACCCAATTTCAAATCACTGTCTTGCCTTCCTGTTTCCCAATAGTTTAGCTGCATACTCTTAGTAACAAGCACGGAGAATTTAGAAAATGCAGGCAATTCTAAATTCCATCACAGAAGTACACTCAGCTCATTGCGATCCTCCTTTTGAGATGCTGTGTCTACAGCTTTAATTTTGTACCAGAGTACAGATAATGATCTATCTGGTAGGATTTCCTCCTCAGGATAGACAAAACACAACTATTTTGGTAGAAGTCATAGCCCCCACATACCATGCCACTAAGAAACAAGGCACATGACATTTTGCTATTATATTACTGCAGCTTCTAGATATTCCAGCTTGCAACTGGCTGTTGCACCAACTGCAACAGATCAGCTTCCTAAGAAGAGCTTAGAAACAAACCATACTGAAGGATTAGGAGGCTGGACTCCTTCTCATCAATGTAACAGCTGAAAACAGCTGAGTCCTGGACAGCCTGACCTGCTCTTGACCACAGGAAATCTGGTAGCAGAGGAAAACTCTGAAGCAAAGTTTTCCTAGCTCACAAATAAAACATTTGAGCAAAAAGATGCATAACTCCTCGAGCACAGATGAATGAGAACTCTTGCAATTGTATTCTAATTAGACAGGAGAATGATAATCTATTTTAAATGCACTCAAAGGGTCTACAGGCTTTTGAAAACTTCCTGTGCTCCCAGTGCCACCCTTCCTCATCCCTGTGGGTTTAAACTTTTGTTTTAATGTGGCCTTGTTTTTTGGGGCTGTTTGGGTTTTCTTAGCTGTTACATAAACGATCCAAGGAGTGCCAATCTAAAAGCTACCTGGTAAATGAGGTAACTGTTCAATTTCTATTTCTTCATGACAAAAAGGGTATGGTTCCTGTAGGGCCTGTGTGAGCCTAGTGAGATCCCGGTGAGACGTTTTTAGTTTGTTCTCAAGGCAAGTGTGTTCGGCCTTTCAAACAGTTCTGGAGAACACGGAAAACCACATGGGGTGTTTTGTTTTGGTAAAAAGGAAAGGGAAAAAAAACAAGTCAAAGGTCAGAAAGGTGCATTAGATAAAATAAGAGCTTGTTCAAAGTTACACTTTAACTGGGTATCTTTCTCCTAATCAATCATGACAATAGCAACAATCAATCACATCAACATGTCAAAATCAGGTTTTACACATGGTTGGTTTGTTTGCTTATTTGAGCCTAGAAAGAGCCAATTTACTCTCTCACACTATTGCTATTTTGTCACTAGTTCAGGCTGTACAGTTTTCAGCACACAGAAAGATTCACTGGGATTGATTAAAGATCAATCACAGAATCTTAAATCTTTCAAGTGATGAAAGATGTAAGATTCTCTTAAATTAAGTGGAATATATTCTGAAGTAGACAGATAGGAAATGAGGAGGGGAGATAGTGGCAGTGACACAAAGACGTTTCAGTTCTCCATCAGAGAAAAATTACAAAGGGGGAATTATTTTGTAAATCACTTTTAACCAGATGGGAAACGAGCAAGTACTGAGCAGTGTGAGGCAGTTCAACTGACAAAACATTAGCTCTGTGACTCACCAACCAGAGGTTGCTGTACCCGGGGAAGCAAGAAGTTACAAGTGGGAAACTCTCTAAGTAAAGTTACAGCTTTAAGGGTGTGGAGTCAGTCTGCCTGTGAAGGAGGGCAGGCTGGGGAGGGCAGCCTGAAAGCTCAAACCAGGAACTGCTGGAACAATGAGTAGAGCTGGCCGTGAAAGGACAGCAGGAAGACAAGCTCTCTGAGAGCTGTACTTAGAGGCTGGCTGTTCTAACACTAAGGCCTTAATTCCATGACTCTGCAGGTTCCTTTTGTTTCTATTCCTCCATTTTCTGCCACAGTCAAATATTTCCAATAAGTTTACATCTGAGCTAATGCCAAGAGCAGTGTGGGAAACCCTGGCCCATAGAATTGTTTTTACCTTGGTCATTTTGATTATATCTTCCTCTGATCTCATGAAGCAATGACTGCATTTGCCTACTAGTGCAATGAAAGAAGAATAGCTGACATTCAATTAATATTTCAACACTTCATTATATCCCTACCTCTTAACTTAGGTGCTTGTTTAGCCTGTGCTATTTAAATGCCTGAGAAACTTGTGCTTCATAATATTTACTGTCAGCTCATTTAGCGTAATGGCAGGGTAATAACAAACATCCAGAAATTACTTAAAAATAAACTAGAAAATATCCACTCTAACAAACTTGCAGAGACATTTCTATAGAGCACAGAGCCAACACTAAGCAGCTGCACCCAGTGTGGGGTACACTGTATACATTAGCTTATAATGCTGCTCTGCAGCAGTATGATGCAACTGCAGGTGCTATGGGAGCAGGGACTGGATTGTCAACTGTATCTTCACAATACTCCTGAGTCAGAGAATTGCTGCCAATTCAATTTCATAAATAAGGCAACTGAATAAGAAGAGAGCCTCCACGACTTGCCTCCATCAGGTGGGAACCTATGGCAGAGGAAGACACTGGAGATGAGTCCTCCAAGCACTTCAACAGGATCTACGCGTTTGGCTCCCCTTCCTACTGTGAAATGACCTCTCCCTTCCCTGCTTTTGAAATATGCCACATCACTGCTTTTTCTCCAGATGAAAAAGACAGCTGAACAAAATGACAGTCAGATGTTTCCATGTTAAAAGAACAGCCTGACTATTAGGAAAAGCAATAGGGAGGAAACAACTGCCAGCTGGCGCTGGTAAGGACTGGTACTATGATGCTCAACTTAGATTTGTTAAGACTCTTCACACATCTAAATATAAACAAACTCATAACTGCTATTAAAAGTTGGCTCTAACATACAACAAAACATGCAAAAAAGTCAGAAAGATTCAAAAAAGGAAGAAGTGACTTCTCATGTGCAGGCACTATTAAATCCATTTATATCTTATCAAAGAAACTGCATATATATGTGTGTATGTATGTGCACACAATATATAGGTATGTGTGTGTGAGAGGAAAATTGTAAGTCCAGTGGAAAAGTAGTAACTAAAATTAAGATGTGCAAGATGACCCTGAACAAGTCAGTTGCTGTGTTTTAACTGTTTCTCTACTTTAGAAGTAGAGAAAAATAGTAGCTTGCCTAAGTTTGCTAAATAATCCGAGCTGCAAATATATATTACATTAGGATAAGAGCACAATTGTTTCAAAACAATGACTAAATAAGGCAACTTCTAAGTTCTGATGGTAACTAAGGTTAGAAGGTTGATAAGTGCAATAAGAAACTTTCTTACCTCCATAACTATAGAAGGCATTTCGCTCCTTCATTTGAACCACTATCCCAACAACATCCACCTGTCTTACTGGATGCCCATTATAAAAGAATATACCTACAAAACATATTTGATAAGCAAAAGTTACTTTCAACATCCTACCCTATACAAAGTCACATTTGCCAGTAAGAAGGCCCATACTTTCTTACATATTTAATGTATCTTCAATTACACAATGCCTAGTCATGTGAAAAATCTCCTGGGTCAGTGAGGACTGAGAACACTTGAAGAAAGAAATATTACCCCTACTTAGGATACCAAAAGCTTGTTTTTGTAGAGCATCAGAACTCTATTAAGCTCTTCTTTTCTTGCACATTTAGACCTGAAAAACAGTTTGTTCGCTGCAGTTATTAGGGGTGTTTTAGTTGTTCTGTTGTTTCATTTCAGTTTGGGATTTTGTTTCCTTGTTTTGGGGTTTAACATCTTCATCAGGCTTCAGAATAAATAATAGAACACAATGGAAGCACTCTGAGCCTCTCAGTGCAGCTGTTCCCGATTAAGGCAGAGCTACCAAAAGGAAAACTAACATAATTCTGTCTTTCATTTCTAAAAGAACAGGAGCCATGGGGGGAGGCAGGGGAAGAGAAACAAGCCTCTCAGATGGTGGCATACACTATGTAGTCATCATGGACAGCACCCTGAACTTCAGCTTTTGAAATAACAGCTTCTAAAAACAGTCCTACAAAGATATTTTTGTGCATACATAAAGATGACTTAAATTAGAATAACATGTGAAAATGCGTCCAGGAAACAGTGAGGAATCAGTGCTCAGTGGACTTTGACAGCACTGAAGTTGCTATATGCCCTTTGAAGAGAGTGACAAATGTTGTTAAGAAACACCAATGCAAACATTATACACTGAAGCTTCACAGTCCACTAGCAGGATGAGAATAGGGCAATAAGCCCAGATCCTGGGCCGGCTACTTTTCAGTCAATGTGTTTTGTTCAGTTTTTGAGTATTGCTGCTTCACTGAAATATGCTGGGATGTTAAATAACTGTCTTTAAAAACTAGGTAAATCAAGGGAGTAAGAAGGGAACATTTGGCTCCATACACTGTGGCAAGTCTTATTCTTACAAAGAGAAACACTGCAACAAGGGAGTGAGAGAAAAATCAAAACCAAAATCCAAAAATAACTTGGCCTACATAGCTGGCAGCCTTAAATGAGCCTGGAATTAACTTGCTTCACGTAAGAAAGACAAAACACCCTGAGTTTCAAAAGAAATCACAGGTGATCAGCCAAGCAGCTCAGAAACAGAAGGTCTGCCCATAAAAATCCAGTGCAATGTTTTGAGGATGTGACTATTGGTGTCACCTTAGAGCTGGCTGTAGCAATCACGCAGTCACTGGTCAGGTTGGGTATAGCGGACATTTAGCAGGTCTGTCCACTTTTGTTTCATTCCATTTATCAGGACATCAATAAAAATTGCTATAGAAACCATCAGTGAAGATACTCCCAGTGTATATAATTGTTCACTAAACCTTAAAAAAATCTCTACTAAAAAAAAAAAAAAAAGCTGAGCCAGTTTCTCGGTAATTCTGTAGAGTGTGGACACCAAGCTCTTGACTGGGCAGACAAGCAACATATTATTACGCTCATTTCCATTTGTAAGCCCAGTTTTGACAAATGACAGAACCAGATAAAACTGGTTCTCTCCATCCCCATAAACTCACATTGAACTCCACCCTTACTCTTCGAGAAACTACTGAAATTTGGAACATGAAATTGTATTTACACTTTTGAAAGTTGTTGAACTTGACTTCAAGGTGTAAATTTTTTCTCCTGCCAACTTACTTGTTCATATTGGTAGCAATAAAACACACGTGAAGCTACTTGCAAGCACCTCTAGTCCACCTCCTAGTAACCCAGTAAACCACATGTTCATTAACATGCTGTCACCACAACAGGAAGTCACAGCAGTGGTTTAGGGGGCTCTAAATGCTGAGCTCTCTAGGGCAAGTTCTGGTCATGTGCTTACCAGCACTACTAAACACTGAGCTGTTTGCCATTGCTATAATTATTATTACCTCCTTTTATGCTATTTGTAGCTTCCCTCACTTGTTGATAAGCTGTCACAATGCAGTGTTGCATAAGTCTGAGAAAAGCTCATTTCCATTATGTGTTGTAACAGAGTTTGACACCCACTTGCATTTCATGGCCTCTAAGACAACACAATTGCTGGTTTTATCTGGGAGGTTTTCCAGCCTTCTTGTCACCATTTATAGTAAGAGAGTAATTGGCCAGGTTTACTGCTTTCCTCTCTGTAAAGGGATTAGTCATTATGGCATCAAATTCTAATGCTTAAAAATGGAAAGAAAAAACTATTAGGTCATTCAGTCCATTTCCTCAGGGTCAATGCAAGACTATTCTGTACAGTAAATTCCTGGCAATCTGTACAGTCAGGATATAAACAATAACAGTGAAGGGCATCCCACCTTTTCCCTGGGAAGGCTGCTTCACAGTTTGGCAGATGTCATTCTAAGGATGTTTTTCCTGATATTCATTCTGTGTGTCTTTCCATTCTTCCTAGTTACAACTCTTTGGTTTGCAATCATTCATTCTTAATTACCTTTACTTAATGACTGATTTACAACCAAACATATATTTAGTTTCAGCTGGTCTTTAACAAACCCATTAAAAGCAGGAAACATCAACAGCAAACACCTACCTGCTTCCTTCCCCAAAAGACTTTATTAATTAGTTTTTCTGTTGTGCTAACATTTGTTACCAATAAATAAGATAAGCTGAAAAATATAAGATTTAGCACTAGGAGAATGAAAAAAGCACAGGGTGTTTGTTCTATGAAATATCATTTTATTCTTTAAAGTTTAGTTTAGAAAATTATATGGATTGCAAGCGATCTTAGTTGTTCAAAATGTCAGATGCACAGGAAGCAGAGAAAACTTGCATGCACCAATTTTAAAGGCTGATATCTTGACATGACAAATACCACTTCCTTAGGATCCTCTTAAAGAGAAGTAATAACAAAACTGAAAGTTCCTGAAGCAGAAGAAAACTCACCTAAGTAAAAGAACAGGAAGGGAAGTGAGGAGGGAAATTAAGGGTAAGAAAGAGCAGGACTGTTTTCTAAGACTGCTCCTTCTTCTGTGAAATGTCTGGTGATGTTTAAGTTCAATTCTTCTGAATATACTTTTGCAAGTATATGTAACTAACGTCCAAGACCAAACTACAGTCCTATTCTGCTAACATTGAATTGTTCTGTATTTGTTTGGAAACAATTAAAATGTCTCTAATTGAAGTAGGAACAGGTTTTTACCAGAAGCATTTGCTACACCAGTACTTCTATATGACTGCAAACTTGAAAAAAGACCACTAAGTACTACTCACACTACTATAAATATCAACAACTGGCTATAGCCTCATTCTTTCAGTGGATTTAAAACATAAGTATCCTATCATGTTAAATAAGAGAGGTATATATATGCACTGGGCTTTGCAGCTTGTGATGTCCATATGTATATAAAAATGGTTGCAAGAAGAGCAAAAAAAAAAAAAAAAAACCCCGTCACTCCTTCATTTCTTCAATAATACACTTTTCTTTAATAGCAAGCATAACAGCAGTAAGTAAGAGCAGCAAAACCTACAAGGCAGAGCATATTCAAAGAGCCAAATAGGTACACCTTGTTCCTATGGAGGAAAAAAAAAAAAAAAAAACCAAAAAAACCCACAAACTCTGCTTAAGGTTTACCGCTTTTTCTCATTAATTCAGCGTAACTTGGGTTACTCCCTGATTATCTCAGACCTTGTCAAGCTTCAATTTGGAGCAATGAACCCTTCTATAACACAAGACTTTCTGAAGTCTATTTAAAGTCTTTGTAGAGAAAACAGAAATTCAAGGTCAGACCCCCATTGCTTTAGACAACGTACACATGTGGGTGATATTGGCTGAAGACCAGCAGGAAGCAGACTGCAAGGCATACGATTTCCAGCAATGGGTAGGAAATGAAAGATGTGGGTCTAAGATTCAGCACAGATGCCAGAATTAACCATAAGGTTGTTCAAACATATGAAGATGTCAGGTGTCTGTCATATCTGGAAATTCAGTAGACAAAACCTCAAAACCTGTACCTGTGTTATAATACCTTAATATTCAGAGGAAAAACCAAAACCATATACACTTAGCCATCAACTCAAGGTTTTGCAACAACAAGAAGATTCATAGAATCCTTCTCTAATGTTGTAGGCACAGTGGAAAGATAAAACACAGATGACCAGAAAGGAGCAACATCTTTAGAATTAAAGTTGCCAGAAAGTAACAAGTACTACCACACAGATGAAATACAACGTTACCTTAATGTAAGAGTTATTCTGTATCTATCGATCTATATATGACAGGAAGAAAAGCCATTAGAATGAACATCTTATTTTCACATATATTTCACATGCAACCTGTTGTTCCCAGAACTGTTAAAAGTTATTAACGTCACTTAGCCTTGGGGCATAGAACATTAGTGGTGCTCATGAAGCATTCTGCAATCTCTCAATAAAGAGCACAACCTAAATCAACCAGAATTCTGTGTGCATCGTAATCTGCACGTATAAGTACATACCTGGCACTTGTTTAGATTCTCTCATTTCTTTAATGTCTTTAATATACAGTCTTGCAAATGCAAAAAATACAGGATCCATCCCCCAATGCAGAGAAGGTGTCTCTTTTTCTTCATACATCCTAGACTCTGACTGCATTCTAAACCTGTGAACACAGAGGAACTTGTATTTTCTGCACAGGTAAAGAGCTGTTCATGTATGTTCCACCTCTATGAAAAAATAGCTGGGTATTTTACACACAATAACACAGTAGAGCTCATAAGAGACACAGGAGCTTATCTAATAAAATATTATCTCTGTGTTATCACATGAAACATTCAAAGTGTCAATACTTAGCAGGATTGTGGGATACCAACTGGCTACTTTCTGCATCCTGGGTTATTTTTGATCCTCATCATTCTTTCTCCCTTCTGTAAGATATTCTCCTCATTGTTCATCCTGTGCCTTACTGCAGTGTGGGGGAGGTTTATTTTCAATTAAACAAAAGCAGCTGGCCCTTCTTTATTTCAGACATACAGTCTCAATTAACTTTGTAATTGTTACTTACCCTTTTTGCCTCTTCAGATTTCTCTGTTTAATACCAGTCATCTTCCGCCATTACCAGAGCCAATGCTCTGCTTATCACAGAGTTGATGTCAGAAGAAAAACACAGCAATCAATTCAGGAAGGATCCTTGCAGAGATCTGGAAGCTGAATATACTTTTTATTAGCTTCTCCTGTATGGACAGGTAATAAATTATTTATTAGCTTCTTCTGTATAGGTAGCTAAAGCTTTCCAGGTCACCCTCAAATGGGTTTCAGCCACTTACAGCTATAGGGTAAAGGTGGTAAGTGAAGTTCAATTCTTAGCAGGGCATAATAAGACTGACCTGGCAGCTACAGTCTCCTGAGAGGGAACAGCTCCCTGCTGGGAGACAGTCTGTAGGAGACACTTCTGGCTACTGATGTAGAGGAAACATGCCATGAGTAGCATGATAGCATCTTGCTTCTTTGAGAAACAACAGAGCTTGGATTCTGTGTGATTTCCGTTTTCACGCTTAAATTTTAATTTGGGGCAGAAAAAGAGCAGCACAAAATGCTGAAGTGTTGCTGGCATCTACTCTATGCTGTGAAAAGTACTGCAGATAACAATTATATTCATTTCTGGGGTTCATTTTTATTTTTTTAAACAACAAAAGGTTAGCCATATTTTGACCTTCCTTAGACTGGTCATTTGTTTTGTTAGCTGTTCAAAGTATCTGATTTAGTCAATGCTACCAGTCACTTTATCTTCAAGTAACAAACTAGCCTTGTTTACACGTGGATTTATTGCTCTGCCTGCTATAGGCAGCTTTTCCAAACCTAGCCCTTCTGCACACACAACATCTACTCAAAAAAACTCACCACCCTTTTCTCTCTCTCATCTCTCCAGGAAGCGCATTTTTTTTTTCTGCTGCTGAATTGCAGATACTGCTCCATAGAAATTCATAAATTAAGCTTTAACTATATGATCTTAATTACACAAAGCTGCTATTCCTCCATATGGCACTTCCTTGGTTGCTTGCTATAGTCTATGTCAAATTTAGACCATAAATTTTCCCAAGCAAACACATGGTTTGAACCTGTGTTTTACTCAGCATGCTCGTTTTTATAATGAAATTAGTCTTCCCCATCCCTTTCTTTTTGCATACAGACTCTAGCACCAAGTTGCCTGCATTGTCCCTATGCTACTGTGCTTTTACAGCTCCTATTAGAAAAATAGTAGAGGAGGAAAGGCAAAATATAAGAGAAAAATAGTAAGTGTAGCCCAGCAAAAGGTGACAGTGAATGAAAAGAGTTCACATATCACTTGATAAACACACAATAGTCAATCAAGGTTAACAGACAATAAGTTGGAATAAGGAGAAGCACTACTCAGTCAGTGTCATCCCATCTCCCACCCAGAATCACGAACTTACATTATGTAATTTTGTCCTTAATGGTGCTACAGTCCCATTTTCAGTGGCACTTCTCCCCTGACAAGAAACATGGATACAATCACGGACTGTTGTCCAAAATCATGTTTTACACAAAGTAATATTTCTTTCTGCACTGTAACCCTCACCTTACTCTGCATGGATACAGTCTCTCATAGCTCAGCACCTGTTTTTTTTTTCTAAGAGACATATGGTAGGCTGAGCTAAGGCAGCCAAAAAGAGAATTGGGTAAAAAGCCTGCCTAGCTAACTGCATTTCACATGAACAGCCACACACTGGAGCAAAAAGCAGAAGTCACCTGTGCACATCTGAGGAGAAATCAATGAAGTAGCACCACTGGAGATCACAAATATCTGCATTTTGCTATTTCAGTAAAGAGTTGCCAAACCTGAAATGCCCAAATGCTAACAGATCAATAGCTAGAAGTCCAAACAACACTTCTAGCTATTTAAGCATCTCTTTAAGCTACGAAGATCCTCCCCAAATCTTTTACTTCTTCCTTATCCTGAAAAAGGAAGGATTTCTGCAGCAAAAGCTCTTTCTATCTCAGAAACTATTGGGAGCTAAATCTCATTCTGGAGCTCCTTTCTAGCTCGAGGCCTTCTTACAGCTCTTCACTGGAGAAATTTACATCCATCACATTTATTTTCATGTAGAGACTCAATCTGCTTGGTTAAAGTCTGCTATAGACACACTAAGTTTAATCACACAGATTTGGCAAAGATTCCTTGACAACAAGAAAATCACACCCCCAGCGCTATAAAGAGATCATAAGAGTTCTTGAAGCCCACAGGATAAATCTACTGAAGTCATGAGTTACAGACTCTCCATCTAGACCAGGCTGCTACAGTGAAACCATACTCCAGCCACTCACTCGCTTTCAGCAATATCTGACAGACACATGAAGGACATTCTGCAGTGCAGTCTCCCCTTGGCTCTCCATGGTCCCAACAGCCCTCTCAACCCACCACTCAAAACCAGATCCATTTTCTTTCTTCACCCTCAAGTGGCTACTTGGTAGCTACATTTGAACCGTGACCTCCTTAAAGCCAATGGCTTGTGGCCTCCTGGGAGGAAAAGATATTTATTGCATCCTGTGCTACTTGCTATCACATACTTTTATTAAAAACTCATTCTTCTTGGGCTGTTGTCTTTTTGCTTCTATAGCAAAGGAAGATGTTCAGTCAGAGACGCAACCCTTCCCAAAGTACCTATTTCCCAGTTAGTTTCCAAGCTTCTTTGAGGCAGACTGATAGTACTAGAAAACATAATTCTCACAAGGCAAATAGAATCATAGAATAGTTAGGGTTGGAAAGAACCTTAAGATCATGAAGTTCCAACCCGTTGCCATGGGCAGGGACACCACACACCAAACCATGCCATGCAAGAAAGACTCCATCCAACCTGAGATAAAATACTTCAAATCCATTTCTCTTATGCTCTTCCCATAAGCTTTTCTTAAGGTGGCACAGGAACCCTCTGTCCCAGGCAGAATACCTCAGGGGTTAATTCCTTACTGAGTCATTCTGGTGAAAGGGGAACTTCTCATTATGTTGGAAGTGTTTTCAGCTCTTAACTGGTACCACTGGAGATATGCTATCAGCAGTGAAGATAACAGTTCACCTGTAAAATGATGATCCAAGGGGCAAATAGCCGGCATGGTGGAGATGCAGGCATTATAATCAATGAGAATACAGATAGTTCACAGTAGGCAATTCTAAGCAGATACTGTATTACAAATGTTAAAGGATTAAACTGGCTTTTGCTGAAAGGCAGTGAAAAGGCTTGGTAATACAGAGTCCCAGCAAAAGGTCATCCCTTTCTTCATTTTGTTTTAATCACAGGGTAATGACTTTACAGTTGTCATTCCTTGTAGTGCAAGGAATTCAATCCTGCTACAGGAGGAAAAAAGGTAAGAGAAGCATCTGGTCCATGAGCTCATTAGATAGAAGATATCTATATTCTATTTTTAGCTCTTTATAAAATAACTCCAAAAAAAGGCTGCAAAAGCATAATCAAACACAGAATTAAACTCTGCTATCTGAAGCACTTATTGAGAAAACTATCCTGCTTCAAACCCAGAAAGCTCAAGTTTACACAGTAGTTATCTAAATACAAACAAACAAAAAGCCTCAATTTGAGATTATTCTAGACTCTAACCTATTAAAATAAGGCTCTTTCACCTACCGCTATCAATGTTAGCTTTCTGACTGCAGCGAGAATTAAACCAAGCCCATAATCCTTAGTGTTATCTTGTGAGCTCAGAAGGCATTATTCTAAAAGGGAAAGAAGGGAAAACAAGGAAAATTGGCAGCCTTCTTAATAACGCCACTGCCCAAATCAAAGCCCTCTTTCTTCCCTCTCAAGCAGCCTACCTGGTAGCCTTGTTAAAATAGCTACCTACTTAACACCAGAGTTGTTCAACAGAACCAGCCCTGGCCAGTGATTTCTTGGCTTCTATTCCTGTGTTCACCAGGTACCTTTTAAAAAATGGTAAATGATTAAGAATTGGTTTTCTTCCAATCTCAGTGAAATGGATAACTCAGAGAATAACACCTGGTTTAACATTTCTTACTATCTTTTCTCCAGGTGTAATTACCAAAACTCTTGGAGAAAGCTGCCTTAGTTTGAGATGAATCTTTTGGAGCCATAGCAAAGGTATCTTGACAGCTGCTGTCTGCAACTGCTGGCAAACTGCTACAAAGATTTTAAGGTTTGCTGTAAACCAGAAGCAGAGAATAATTATCCATGAATACATTCATTCACTCTTCTCCAAAGACTGCCACAACCATACTAGCACTCATGATCTATATAGGAAGTAGCTTCTAAGCTGTTAGAGCTATCAACCCTGTGCATTAAAATAACTTAAAGGCAGCATTGGTTTCCTTGAATAAAGGAGGCTATAAACTGTGGCTGTTAAAGAATTGCTTCATGGGTCAGCCATCCCAGCTGCAGAGAAAGCAACTTGTGGAAAGAGGAGCAGAGTCAACAGCTGGGTTTTGTACCAACCTCTGTCATCTGAATTGAACTCATCTCTGTTTGAGTCAGCAGTCTACATAACAAATGATTATTATTCAATTCTTCATAATCAGCAGAGGCAATTTCAGCACAACACAACTGAAGACACTGTATCTCAAAAAATGTTTTTAATTAGCCAAGGCCACATACAGCATTTTAAACTATACCCAAACAAATGCAGTATCTTATTATACAAATAGATCTTAGTGAGCTGGAAAGTAAAGCCTTTGGTTACAGATAATATAAAGATTCTAACAATGAAGCTCAGCCACAGACTTGTTAAAAAGGGAAGTTCTCCATACTAGTAACAAGATGAAAACCATAACAGAGGCCAAAATACATCACTGAAGGATGATAAAGGCTCCTAAAAGGGATGTGTATTGGTATCAACTTTACAGCTGTTAGAAAACTACCAAGCAGTGAAATAAGGTCAGTTTGGATCCACTTCCTACCTGGTGATTCTGTTAAAAGTCAAAGTAGGGCAAGTACTTTCAGTCTTTCCTAATAAACTACCTTCAGCTGTTGCTGCTCATGTGAAGTCCTTTGAATTTAGTTGCTACATGCTGCAATAGTCAGTAAGGGCACTATGTGTCCTGTGGGTCTCATATACAAGGAAAGTACAATTTCAGTTCAAAAAAAAAAAAAAAAAAAAAAAAAGAGGTTTGGAAACAAAATTCAGAGAGCTACAACTCCTCTGAACTTACAGCAGTTCCTGAAATGTTACCTGTACAAGTATTAACATCCATCTAACCTCCCGAGGTAACAGATGGACCAAAAAGAAAGAATTACAGATTTTTTTTCTTTAAGATACTGCCTGGAATTTTAAACACCTTATGCCCTTTAATTACACTAGACTACAATACATTTCCCTGGCAAGGGAAGGTGGTGTAAGACAAAAGAACCAGCATCACAAATTTTAGCCTGTATAGAGTCCATCAAAAACATAGAAAGGTACTGCCCACGGTGTCCATAATAATCAGAATATAGGAAGAGAAATAAGGTTTGTTTTATCAATAAACTGACACCACTACTGTGTAACAGTCTTTCAGTGGAGTCAAAGTCTCCAGACCGTAACCTGTAATGTATTTCCCTCTCTTTTTTTCCTTTCTACAGCACTGACCAGAAATCCTCTGGACAGGCACATGTGGCTGCAGGACATCAGACAGACTGGCTCCTCTAACATCAACAGTATTGGAAGGAAGGGGGACAAAGCTGGCACTTCTAGATAGCCTTCTTTGCCACTGCTATTTGTTTTACA
Organism: Forpus xanthops; assembly: GCA_032466535.1. Lineage (NCBI taxonomy): Eukaryota > Metazoa > Chordata > Aves > Psittaciformes > Psittacidae > Forpus > Forpus xanthops. Next base: position 21,732 of record JASSUY010045436.1, read on the forward strand.
TGCAAGCTAAACCTTGTAATAAGGCTTTGACACCCAATTTTCCAAAAGCATGATTCCGGAAAACTAACAAGGAAATGTGCAATAAAATAAACACTAGAAGTAGCTCCTCCTGATCCTTGTCTTATGCATTAGTCACAAGATATTTTCCTACGCATCAAGAAATCAGCAAACCACTCAAAAGAGCAGTAAACCAGCTCTATTTGTTGATTTGTCATGGACAGCTGTAAGCTTACCATGAAAAGGTACTGATATTCACAATGCTTCACTTGCTGTTTGTATTTTAAAGCTATTGAACAATCACACTGAAGCACCTTCTTCAACTAATTCTCTAACTTGTCTCGACTGAGGGCAGGAGGAAGTCTATAAAGATGATTAATTCTCTGCAAGCTCTTAATCACCCACAGTGCTGCCAGAATAAGCTGAGCTACTGTGAAGACATTCTTTCACCGGGAGAGAGAAGGTTCTAAGTTATCAGCACAAAATAAAACCAAACAAAACTAAAAATAAATTACTTCTCATAAACAATAAGATTACTGCTTGGAAAAAACAGCAGTATGGAAGCTTGCATAGCAACAGGATTCCAAAGAGGTTCTTGGCAAAGGAACGTTTTTTGACAGGTACATGTAATTTACTGATCCAACATAAAGGAATATTAACTCATTCAAGTTAACAGCAAAGAGAATAAAATCTAATTCACCCCAGCTGAAGGCAATACAGTTGTCTTTGGTAGGTATTATTCACATGAACGACAGAGCATTCCATTACAACCAGAGACTTAAAAATAATTAACCTACCATTCAGTCTAGGTGCACAGTTGTGATGAAGTTCTCAAAATATTCCTAGTATGTACCAAAGCATCAGGCTATGACAGACCTGCTGAATGTTCTAAATAAGTTTTTATTTGCTATCCAAGTAAACCTACTAATTACATCAGAATACTCTTGGGGAGTGTTTGAAACAGTGTTCAAGTAGTACTGTTGGTATACACAGAATAATTCAAATCAGAGTAATTTTGAAGTCTCAGATTCAGCTAGGATCATAATATATTTTGTGAGTGTACCTAGAGGCTGAGTTTGCTCATTTGGATCTCTTTGGGAACACTGAGCCCTAACTGTTACTCTTTGAAAGATCAACGCCAACCATCATCATGTCCAACTTTTACTCAAGGACCACCAAGGCCACCACTAAACCATGTCACTAAAGGCCTCATCTACACAATTTTTAAACACTTCCAGGGATGGGGACCCCACTGCTGCCCTGGGCAGCCTGTTCCAATACTGGATCACCTTTTGGTTAAGACTTTTTTCCTAATATCCAATCTAAACCTCCTTTGGCACAGCTTTGGCATATTATGACAGTAATCTCTTTGTTACTGAGGGAAGTTCGCAGTATCACCCCACGTAAAAGTACAGGTTCTGTTATGCTTTTCTAACGTTCCTCAAAAGGGTCTTCTCAACCAGCATCTAGGAAAAGTATCAATAGAGTGGGGGCTTTGTATTAAAACTGATACAATTCCCAGCCTGCTATTCTCTGTAACTGTGCCTCCTTTCTGAGAATTAGAACTTTTATACCTGAAATCAAGCACAGGATTTCTTAGTCACACCCAGGCTGTTCTGACCTACAAAACCAAAGAAGTTTCAGAAATGCCAAAGGTATACAGCTATTTCTTGTTTCCTCAAGGCAAACTGTTCTGCGCAATCTCTTGCACTGCATTCTATGAACTTTGAATCATCTCTAGTTTCTTCTCAGATAAGGAAAGTTGACTCATCATCCCTTTTCTTCAGCCGCTAAACTCTATTAGGACCTCTTAAAAACCCAGAGACTTTGTCCTCTAACTTTTGGGTTAGTAATTTTTGTAATTCCCTGAGGATGTTCTGAAATAACAAAAATCTTACAGACGTTCCCTCGGAGATCTGTCCAAATTTCATCCCTGAGAGCTAACATATGACTGATAATGAACAAACCAAGACTGCTCAGGAACACCTGTCCTACAACGTGAGTACCTTAATAGCTTTCTTCCCCACAGAGCAAAGAAGGCTATGAACTCCTTTGCTAAAGATGATTTTTGCCCATCTTTAAAATCTTTTTCTGAATTCAGTACGAATGCATTACGCAGACATAACACTATCAAGATTATTGAAAGCAAATATCTCACCAGTGACTATGGCTGCAATTTTTTTACATTCCCTAAATGAACCACTGTTACAGTTAACACGATAAAGTCACTACTATTTCTGACTTCTTGGTATGTAAAAAAGGCCAAACCACCTTTTATAAACAGATTTAAATGTCTCCTTAATTGCATTTAAATAGATGCTACTCCCTACCTAACTTGTGCTTCTGAAAATAAGTCACTCCTGCATAGAAATATTATTATTAAAATATTCTGCATAGAATAGTTAGGGTTGGAAAGGACCTTAAGATCATCTAGTTTCAACCCCTCTGCCATGGGCAGGCACACCACATACAAAACCATGTCACCCAACACTGTCCAACCTGGCCTTGAACACTGCCAGAGATGGAGCATTCACAATTTCCTTGGGCAATCTGTTCCAGTGCCTCAAAGCATCCAGAACAATGTGTTATAGCTCAGCCACAGGAATTTATTTTTCTGATAGGTAACCGTATTTTCTGCCACAGAAAATTCAGTCTACTTAATGGAATGGTTTTTTTTTTTGGCATAATCCACAAACACCACATAGCCCATAAATATTTTATGGTTATAAAATATAGTATTGTGGATTAAATATGAAGATTCAATGTCCCTTCTGTCAAAAAAAAAGAAAAAAAAAAAAAAAGATTCCAGGGCACTTGAGACATGAAGTGTATCACATCACAATACTGTTTTCTCATAAGCAAGTCCTAGTGCCCAGAGTTTGCTATACTATTGTTGAACACACAATAGCTGTTGTGTACCTTAACAATGGACACATTATTACAGCTCCACATATTGCTGCTGTACCATGAAGAGATTCTCCACAAAGCCAAACTGTACTTTACAACGCATAGTAAACCATTCGTTTTGCCTCAAAAGTGAGAATTATGCAATAGTTTATAAAAATCTAGGTTAAAAAAAAAAAAAGAGAAGAACATTACACATACAGAAACTATTTTTATACTACAGCCATGTTTAAAATAACATTTTTTATTAAAAAAAACTAAGCTGTTTTCTCAGTAAAAATAGTTTATATTTTCAAGCCTAGCTCTGCATTAATAAACAGCTGGTATCTCACACTCGCCTTTTAGTTTGTAGACTTCTCCAATCCTACCCCACTGCAATGTCGCTCTTTGGGATATTACTAAAAAAATCAGTAGTTTTCAGTGGTGTCACTTTGTCAGATTGCCCTTTTTTTATTCTGCGTGTGAAATGTTGCCTACTTTACTGTATGGCATATTTTTAATAACAGTTGCAGAAGTCATAATAAACTTCCTGCTTATGCTTACCACATAACCGGGATTGGGTTTGCTGGCTGGCTAGCCATAATTAAAACCAGATTTAAAAATAACTCATTTTCATACTATAGAACAAGTTATTCAGCCTCAAGATTCCAGAGCCGATCAGAATCACCAAAGAACACAATGTCTATTCTGGAAAAAAAAAAAAATCCTGGGAAACAGGGGAAGAAAGTCAGGATTTGCTGAAAGAAAGCAGCATTACATGAGGGGGTTTTGTTCAGTCATTTTTTTGTGCTAATATTGACTGAAAGAAATACTGAGATGCAAAGCTATCTTTATCCCTTAATAAACTTCTAATCCTAGCTGCTATGTGAACTAATGCAAATTTGAAAGCCACAAACAAAAAGAGCAAATCAGCTCATGACTGCTATGTAAGAGGAAAAGGTCTAATTACCATCTGGAGGAAAGGCAAACATGGTGAAGCACTTGTAATACATGCTTCCATGTGATTCAACTAAATCTTCTAATATCCATTAGATGGAGGGGGTTCTGCAAGTTACAAATTCTTTGCCTTTTGTTTAGGTACAGTTTTGAGCAAATAGATTTTGCTTTAAATAAATATAATCTCAAATTATTAAAATTGTTGGAAAGAATACAGCAATAAAGTTAAGAGGAGTAGCATTTGAATTGTATATTCTTTTAAAAGAAATCAGTACTTTGGATAGCCTAACAAAAATTCTTTTCCTCCATGCCTTAATAGCAATCTTTCAGAAAACCACACATAAGTCTAACTACTGTATTCAAAAAATACAGCTGTCCACCAATGCTAGTCAGTATTATAATATTACCTGAAAATGCCTATAAAGAGTTTTTCAGGTAAATATAAACCAAAGTGTCCAGCCTTCTTGTAAAATGTTATAATGAAAGAGGACCCAAAGTTGTTAACTGCATTAGTCAGTTAATAAATGAAGATAATCAGCTAAGTTTCGAGTTGTTGTCACTTTCCATTAAATCTGAGATTCGCTTCTCACTCAAGTAAGTATAAAACCACAACTTACCCTTTCAATTATATATAACCGTTTCTGAATGTCAGTCTTGAAGGTGTTTTTCTTACAAATCAGCTAGAGGCAGACCTATTTCTTTTCGCAATAACTTCAATGAAGTTAACATGTTAAAGCTTGAACGCCTTTTACCCAATATGTTTCCAAGACATATTCTGGTACTATTTGTTGAATTATCTGATCCATATTCAAGATTTCTATATTTGTATTATTGCTTTTTCTTCTGACACTTGATTTTAGAAATTTCGCAATAAAACAGCATGGGTTTACTTGGAAATGGTCAAGTAATTTGGTTACTTTTATACTTGCTCTAACATCACTCCCAGAGGCATTGACTGATATCAGAACTGCACTCAAAGAGCTCTGCTGCTAGTGATATCCCCATACATGGGAAGAACCATTTCCATCACATGTTTCCAGGACAACTCACCTTACACAGTTAAATACTGTGTGATAACTACCTAAAATAGGAAAGGGTGACTTGCCCTCTGAAGATACCTTTCCCCACTCAGTACTTAGGCCAATTTAGAACAAACACACAGATTTCTCTGAAGCCAAAATTAGCTCAGTCTTATTCCTAACCATTTTAACACTAAGGTTGTTTGGCTTTTTTTTTTTTTTTTTTTTTTTAAC